>BHFT01016813.1:0-47749 GCA_004320025.1 Laticauda laticaudata
TACAATGGAGAGAGAATATCCCAGATGGCCAGAACCTAACACCTCTGAGAAGGCAGCAGCCAAGAATAGAAGAACCATAAACATTCCAGTGAGATGTATGCTTGGGAACATGTGAAAAAGATTGTTCTTCGAAGGGGTTGGGGTGGAAATATAACAGTACTGGGCTTTTGTTTCAACAGAAATACACATTGAGAGAAGGGGGGGGTTTCTAATACTCCCTTATTCTATCCCGGTAATGCCTGAGAGACATTACGATGCTGCTTTTAATCCACTCGCAGTGAATTGTCTCATCCTCAATAAGGATTTCCTTTTTCGAATGTTTTGATTACTTTCCAGAAAGTTATTCTCAGTTGATTGATGGGAAAATAAGTTTCTGTAGCCCTGACATAATTAAGACAGCGTCCTGCAATAGGGTCTTAGCCAGAAGGAAAAAAATTTTTTTTGTTAAAAAAAATCTTCGACTCTACCAAGGGACCCTGCTCAAAGAAAGGATAAATGCCTGAGTACAGCAAGGGCACAATGCCTGCGGAAGAACGTCGGATAGTTTATCATCCAAGATACTGACTGGTGGCACTCCGATTGAAGATAGCGAAAGCTCCTGAACGAAACACGTCCACAAAGTCCTGGTGGTCCTATAGCATAGGAAAAGAGAGACAGCTGGAACAGAAAGAACCAGGCGAGTAACACCTCACTGCAGGTAATCATAAACCCGGTGGAAATTTAGAGCTTGGAGCCTATCGGAGTCAGGAAGAATGGGACAAGGAGCCACCCGGACCAGACAACGCACTGAGACGGTCATAAGAGAACTGTCACCATTGAAGACCTCAAGGTGAGTGATGCAACCAGGACGTCCCAACGCAAGGAGAGCGAGGGAACCAGAAAATGAGAGAACCCAACTGCCTACCTTCTGGTTATCAACTGAGATATGATCAGTGCAGCGGGACAAGCTTGAAAAACCAGCAGCCATAACCAGGTACGCCTACCCGACCCCTAAATGCCCCAGAACAGGAGATTAACCCTGGCCAACCCAGAGACATACAACTGCAGAGGAAGGTCCAACCCCTGGGAATAAAATTCGTTGGGGACTCCCAGAAACTGGGATTTTATCTGGCGCAGATCCTCACCTATATGCAAGAATATGGGCAGAATTTCCAAACCCAGGGATCCCTGGAAGGGACAGCAGCCAGATGGATGGTGATGCCCCAAAATAATCAATGCCCCAGAATTAAGGAACCTCGACCGCTTCATGACGGCCCTACACCACTGCTTCGAAGACCCTCTCGCAGATAGAAAAGCCCAAGACCACATCAGAGTCATAAAGCAAGGCCATTGCCCGGTAGCTGAATACACTGAGGAATTTCATGACCTGGCTGGCCGAGTCGACTAGCCAGAGGATATCCTAGTCTGTTGGTTTAAAGATGGAGTAAATGATGACCTATACACTGCCTGCCTGGCCCGTGGGGCCCCAAACCTCCTGCATGAATGGTACATGATGTCAGAGGAGGCGGAGATAAACATGACTCGTAACCAGTACTGCAGTGACAAGTTTTGAAAAAGATCCCCACCCCTGGGGAAATGGGAAATTTTCAAACCCCAAACCAACATGACTCCAAGAACGTCTGGTTACTTTAAGTGTGGAAAGGAGGGACACCGCACAATAGAATGCCGTTAGAAAACCTCCCTATTACTTCCCAAAAGTGCTGGGAATACTGTCATTTGGATTGTAACTGATTTTTTTTCCAAACAGGTTCACTTCATCCCATGCCAAAAGATCCCAACTGCCAAGGCATTGGCAAAGATGTTCCTAATACACATTTATCACCTTCATGGAACTCCCCAGCGGATTATCTCAGATAGGGGTGTTCAGTTCACATCCAAATTTTGTTGGGCATTTTAAAACCTATTAGGCTCCACCCAGGGATTGTCATCATCAAGTCACCCCCAAACTGACGGATCAATGGAGAGAGTGAACAGCATATTAGAACAATATTTAAGATACTTTATTAATTACCAACAGGACAGTTCTTTATATGTTTATATGTTTTAGCTTCCAGCCCCCTCATCATTTTTGTTTCTCTTCTCTGCACTCTTTACAGAGTCTCAACTTTTCTTCTGCATAGTGGTGACCAGAATTGGATGCAGTATTCCAAGTGTAGTCTTACTAAGGCTTTGCAAAGCGTTACTAAAACTTCACATGAACTTGATTCCATCCCTCTATTTATGCACCCTAGGACTGCATTCCACTGTTTTGGCTGCTGCTGCACACTGTTGGTTCATATTCAAGTGATTGTCCACCAGGACTCTCACAGCTACTGGCATAAAGCCAAGTTTCACGTAGTAGTAGTTGTAGTTCACAAATACAACTACTAACCCCCCTAGTGAGTGCTTGTTTAAAATGAATTCCAGATCACCGTCTAAAGAGAGGAAGTGGTGGGATGAAGAAAGTATAAATTGTCTTCATAGTATATGACTTTTAACTGCTCTTGTCCCAATCATTTCAGATGGCCAAAATATATTCAAACTGAGATAAATTTGAGTATCTATGACAATTATAAGCAACCATGATATTCATATTAAAAATATTTATGAGCAGAAAAAAAATTAATGAGAGGAAAAAATTAAAGGACAGAACAATAAAGTGGGACATAAAATATGTTAGAAATCATAGGCTCTTAACTACTCCTAAATTTTGCAAATTATATGGTGGGTGGAACACTTGGAATTGTAAGGAGCCAGAATTCAGGTCCTTTGCATTTTGGCATGCTTGAAATTTCAGTTACATTTTCCATCACTTAACCTAAAATAAGCCAGAATGGACTCTAAATTATAATTGATATAATTGGAATGCTATAATAAAATAGCCACTCTAAGGGCTAATATACAGTATAGGTTAAGTAATTATGTTATTTTGCTCTTGGAAATCTGGGTTCTAGATGAACAACATGTAGAAAAGACAGAGCACAACATTCCAGGAGAATAATAGTTAGCATTTTACAAAGCAGAAATGCTTGACTACAGCTGTCTCATATTTCTGAATTACTTTTCCCTTCTTTATGTTCATGTAGTCCTTGCTTTACAACCACAATCAAGTCCTAAATTTTTGTGGCTAAATGAGACATTCGTTAAGTGAGTTTTGCTCCATTTTACAACTTTTATTACTACAGTTGTTCAGTTAACCACTGCAATTAAGTTAGTAATATGATTGTTAAGTAAATCTGGATTCCTCATTGACTTGTCAGAAGGTTTGTCAGAAGGTTGCAACATGATTCCGAGACATTACAACCATCATAAATATGAGTCGGGTGCCAAGCATCTCAATTTTGATCACATGACAAATGGGGATGCTGCAATAGTTGTAAGCGTGAAAAAGTCATAAGTCACTTTCCTCAATGCCATTTTAATTTCAGACAGGCATAACATGAACTGTTGTAAGTTGAAGACTACCTGTATTCACCAAATGCACACGCAAATGCTCTCAAGCAATAACGTGATAAATTTTACTGCAGTATATGAGAATCTGTTTCTAAGGACAAACAAGCTGGTATTGCAAATTACTTTCGATAAACAGTAACCTTTTACCCAGTTGTTTCTTTTCTCTGACCTAGGAACTACAACACATTTTCTTTCACTTACAGAGTTTCGATTCAGGTCTACAGAATAAAAGAGATGAAAGGAGGATCCTGAATTGTTGTTCAAGCAAGAAATCATTCCCAGACTTCCACAGTTTGAATTCCATCCCCTGACAAGCGTAAGACATTTCCATCAAAGCCTAGAACACATTTTTCTTTGTTTCCCAATTAAAGTCCAAATAAATAAATAGCCACTCCCACACATCAATGCCAACAAAACAGCATTTTTCTAAAAATATAAATGAAACCTCATTTATTTTCCAGGTTTTTAATTTAACAAATGATTTTTATAATGTTTGTAAACAAGAAAATTATAATTTTATGGACTTATTTGGAAGGCAAGGTTAATTTCCAATATGAAGGGATTAAATGAACCATGAAATTTTTATGGTCTCATTACTACAACCTTAAAATTATTATTCGGTTAATAAGCCATACTAAAAAACCCTTACATGCATTTCAGTAATGCCATGTAGTTTTGGAATTGGTACAGATCTAGTCTGATCTATTTTATTTTCCCTTTAATTTAGCAAATGTCTAATATAATTAACTGAAGAAGCATAAGAAATCTATCTGGTTCAACATCCCAAGCAGTTCTCAATAATAAGACATCCAAACATTGGATGGATTGATCCAAACTGATGAAGTAAAAAACTCCAAGCAATTTTACCGACTGAACTTCTTGTTGAGGTTGGGGTGAGCAACCATATATACTCAATAACAGGATTATTGAGTTTGGATTTATGCCTGGATCAGCATGTCAGTCAGTCAGTCAGCAACTAGTGTAGAGAATACATAGAAAGCTACTTGGACAGATATTAGCTGTACTGTTTCTAGCTCTTTAGTCCTTAGAAATCTGGAGACAATGTAACTGAATAAGAGGCTAATACTGGATGCAACCAATCAGTCTTCAAGGGTTTATCAGAATTAAGTCTTCCACTCCACCTCCAATAATTTTGCTGTTTGCTGTGCAGAAGTTGTTTGTGGATCTCAGAAGAGGCCATATGTGATCGCTCTGAGGAGAACCTGAATAACTCAGATGATCTCTGAGACCTCAGCCCCAGGGGTGGGATTCTACTGGTTCTGTCCAGTTCTATAGAACCCCTTGTTAACTTTCTAAGCAGTTCGGAGAACCGGTAGTCAGAAGCAATCTCCTTTCATTTTTTTCCACCCTTATTACATTCTTGCCAGAACGCCTAGACTTCCTGTCTCCGGAGCTTTCTGAGGCTTGGCTTTCTCAAAGGGGAAGGGTTGTTTTAAGATTTTTACACTGCTGTTGGGAGGAAATACTTCCCTGGACAATCAGTACTTTGAAGGAAATAATTGAATAATGAAGCAAAGCTTTTACTGACATGAGACCAAGATAAGTGACATTCAGCAAGGCTTCTTGGCTTGCTAGAAAGATTGACAATCAAATGTGAGTTTGCATACCCTTTCTGAGTTTTGATCTAAAACTGGTTTTGGTGAAGGTTACTTCTGTGTGCTTGGTGAATTTAATCCTGTATTAATGATGGGATAATTTTCCTGTCAGCTTCAAACGACAACAGCTACTGTTATGATTTAATTATTTGTATTGTGTTAGAATTTTTTCCTGCTCATGGTTTCTTTTCTATCTGGGGAGGGCGTCTTTCTTCACTGCCTTAGTAGTATCTGGCATTGTTTTTGGGGATTACTTCCAAGAGGCAGGATGCAAGCTTGGCACTGATTTTTTTTACTGCCTTTCTGGAGGCATGTGACCTTTCCTTAAATCTGGATTTCCTTTTGATATCTTGTGAGGTGAGAGAGACTAGCTGGCATCGTTAAGTGGTGCAAATGGATCTAAGTATTGCTTTTCCTGGTGTGCTTTTTCTGGAGAGCTTAAATGACCTCCCTGCTAAAAAGTTTCACTTTATGAGCAACAGATGGCTGCATTACTGCATTTTAACTATTTTCATTCTTCAAGCTGCTTTGACACCATGCCTGATTTGTTAACTCTGGCTTGCAGATATTTTTAATCTAATGATTTGGTATTTAGGGCAGCCAATTTAGGGCAAAATTTGTATTTTGCAAGCAAAGAGGTTTTTGTATTTTTTGTACAGGCAATCCTTGGACTTACAACAGTTCATTTAGTGACCATTCAAAGTTACAATGGCACTGAAAAAAGTGACTTGACCATTTTTCACACTTATGACCATTTCAGCATCCCCACTGTCATGAGAGGCTAGGCAAGCAAAAGCCCCCCTTGACATGAGTGATGTTTAGTTGGCCATGCTCACCCAGTCACATGACCACCAAGCCACACCCACCAACCAATCCATGCCCACAGAACCGGTTGTTTAAAAAACTGAATCCCACTCCTGCTCAGTCTCCCTGATTTTTGGGATAGAATAAAAGATAAGAGTCAGTTCTTATTTTTTATTTTTTACATTTTGGATGGCTAGGCTGGTTGTTCAGCCGAGACACTTGCTTCTAAGTTTTAAACAGGTATTCATAGGACTTTTGAAAAAGTCACTTGGTCTTGAAATATGTACTTCTATTCATTTGGCTTTAGCTGGGACACATTCCCAATCAACCAAATCCTTAGATTTCAACTTAAAGCTCATATTTGAGACTTTTACCATTAGTGTGTTCTGAATCTTACTATTTTATTGAAAAGTATGTATGTATGTATGATAAATGAACACACAACATTAAAATGTAGAGATATCATATAGATAACAAAGATATATACTGTCAGGGCAGTTCTCTTTCCAATTGTAACATACGGTTGTAAAATGGACCGGCAGAAAGTCTGAGCCAAGAAAAAATGAATTTCCTTTCATTTGTAATGCTTGAAATTATTTTGGAGACTACCTTGAACTGCAACAACAAATAATATAACATAAAAATAAAACATCTTGAAGCACTCATAATAAGGCTAAGACAGCTTGGACACATAAGGCAAAGACAAAAGAGTAATTAGAGAAGACTCTGAAACTTGGCAGTTAAGGAAGAAACTAATTCTACTGCTAATATCTTCAATTGTAGATATTACATCTAATTGTAGGACATGTGATCATGTTGTCATGTGATGATATGTGATCATCAATTGTAGGACATGTGATTCTAAATTCATGATCTGTGATTTAAAGTCATCAGTTATTTTAATAAAATAAATTCTTCTCAAGGACCTTGTATAGCCTCCCTTTATTTTGGGAGATGTTCAGTAACTTCCATATACAGGGCTTGCTGCATGTTAAAATCCTACATAGTTTCTACAAATACACATGTAGACAAGAACCCTTTTTTTAACCAGAATGAAATTGTTAGGGAAAGTGGCTATCTTCTCCACTGTAGATAAATGACTGATTGTTTTGTGGAACTGAAGGAGTAAACCCATATTTACTACTATTGGCTTGGTGCTCCTTCACCACTACACACTGAAATAGCACATAAAGATCATTTTAAAAACAAAAGAATTCTCCTATTTTGGATATTTTATAAACCCATTTTTCTACCTCATTTAATTTGCACCAGGCTTATACAAATTGCATTTCCATATACTTCTAAAAATTCCTATGCCTGGTAGCCAAACTACAGTACATGTTATGATCTCTATCTTCTAACTATAAGTCCTCTGCCATGGTTCCCACAGTAATACCCCAACGCTCCTTTCCTAATGAAAGTTTGTTTCAACACTGTAAAATGCTTGCAAATAGGCTTTCTACAGAATGGCAATCTACTATGGCCAAGGACCACACTTAATTTTTGGGAGGAGAGGAATGGATGCCTGCAAAGCTGCCAGATTTGGGTTTGGCCAGATTTATTTTTAAATTTATTTATTAATTCATTTATTTTTTAACTGTGATGACAATTTAGAGCATGTGTGACAATTTGCATCTGTTACCCACTTCAAAAATGGTAGAAAACCTTGTCTGCTTTCAATAATGATAGCTAGAAAGAGCTCCAAGAGATGTAAGCAGACGTTCCCATTTCTCAACAATTTAAAAAAAAAAAGCAGTTGCCAGACTGTATTAGAATCATAGTCTGTCTCTTCCTCTATTTGGTAATATCTTGAGGTAACATCACAAAGTTTTGACTTAAAATATTTCAGTGGGACAGGAATTGGTGGCTAACCGTATTCCAACTGGCTTTGTTTTTTGTGGTAGTGTTCTCTATTTTGCATTTGATAGCAATAGCACTTAGACTTATATGCCACTTTACAGTGCTTTACAGCCCTCTCTAAGTGATTTACAGTGTTAGCATATTGCCCCCACAATCTGGGTCCTCATTTTACCGACCTCAGAAGGATGGAAGGTTGAGTCAATCTTGAGCTGGTGAGACTCAAACTGTAGTCAACGGGCAGTCAGCAGAAGTAGCCTGCAGAACTGCATTCTAACCATTGTGTTACCAATAATCTGCCTATGCGAAACATCTTACAAGTGAAAGGGAACCATAGGCAAAAATCTTTAGGAAGGGGAGGGAAAAAAAGCAGTTCTCACATTTCTTTTAGAGACCAACAAGGAACAAAAGGAGAAGTACTGGAACAAGTTTTATATTAACAAATATATTTGAAATTCTTAGTCATATTTGATACACAGCTATCCATGCCAAAGTATTAAATTAGAAAAAAAAGATGTCTTTGTACAAATTCTGCTTTCAGCAAGGAAAATAAAAGAAATAGAAAGCACACTTGGCTGTTGTTTGAAAAAGGCCAGCCCCAAAAAGAGAAGCATGAAACAGCTTTCTATGCCATCTGTTCTTCTCATGATAGTACAAGATTAAAGTGACCTGGAGCATCTGTAATTCAAAGTTTATTGCACTGCCATCATTATTGCTGATGAACTTTCCAAATGCTTTCCCCTTTTTGCACCCTCCTTGTGAATTTACAAATGCTTTACTCCTCATTACACTTAATTCCTGGCACAGAGTGTCTGAAAAAGTCAGAAAGAAAGATGAATGGCCAGAAGGGAAAAACAAAGTTTAGCTATTCTGGCATCAGACAAAGAAGAAATTAGAGTTAGAATTAATCCAAATTACATCATAAAGTTGCCATTTTTTAAGTCTAGGAAAAGAGTCTTGCTGGAGCACAACATGAAGGGCAAGTGTCCATGTACACCAGCAACTGATTTATAGCAATTTAACTATCATAGCATTTTTCAAAATTTGATGTTGTTTGATGAAATATAGAGACCTCTATTACTAATTCTTTCCATAGTTTCTCTCAAAGAACTGTGTTTCCCAAGATCGGTGGGAAATTAGATACAAGTATTATACACGTATAGTATGTCCTAACACTTTGTGATAAGGTGCTAATTGCTTTCACATCTCATGTCCATGTGTCCTAAGAAGCCTTTACATGCTAAATGATGAAAGAACATGGAAGGAGGCTTTTTATTCATCATTAGACTTTTATCCAGAAATGACCCAAGTAAAAGCAGATTGATTCTACTTTCAAAATGAAAGAGCTGGGTGAACGTCCAGACATGATAGCATGGGTTATACCAATTCAAATCATAATGTGAGATTACATATTTGAACATTTACATTTAAGAATCCTATGCAGGTTAAAAAGCAGTGCAGCAGGGAGTGAACTACAGGTGTGACTGTTCAAGGTTACAACACCACTGAAAAAAGTGACTCATGACCAGAGGTGGTATTCAACCGGTTTGCACCGGTTCCACAGAACCGGTAGCGGTGATTAGGTGTGGGTCGCGGAACCGGTAGTAACTTCTGGCTGACCACACCCCCGAACCGGTTCCCCAGTTGCTGGTCGCTTAGTTGCCCCAGCCACCCAACAGTCACACAGCTCGCCTGCCCACCGCTTGCCCTGCCCAGTCACTCCTCCCTTCCTATGTGGCACGCTGGGCCCTCATGGCTCACCTAACCTGACTTCCCCACATGGTGTCTGTGCCCCAACTGAGCAATCCTGATCTGCCTGCTCACAGGTAAGCCTGTGAGTCGCGCTAGGCCCTCCGCTCATTGCCCAGGGCCTTTCCAGGCCTCCCCCCTACTGGGCGGGAGGAGACCAAGGTGGGACGCTGTTTTCGAGCCAATCCAGAGGGCGGGGGGCAGTGGCGGCGGCAGCGCAGCTATGTGAAGCAGCCCCAGGATTTCCCGGCCTCGCGGCCCCGGCACAGCAGAGAAAGTGAACGGCTTTCCATTCACTTTCTCTGTTGTGCTGGGGCAGTGGAAGTGCCCCGAAAGAGAGGCCAGAAACTCCTGGGGCTGCTTCCCATAGCCACATTGTTGCCGCTGCCCCTGCTGTCACCACTGTTGTACCCCAAAAGGGAGGCCAGGAACTCCCGGGGCTTCCGCCCCCACCCACATGCTTCGAAAGGGAGGGCAGATGGATGTTCCAGGGTTGCTGCTTTCTTCATTGTCCGGCCTCTCGCTGCTGTGTGTGTATGTGTGAGATAGAGACAAGGAAGGAAAGGAAGGGAGGGAGGGAGGGAGGAAGGGCAAGAAGGAAAGAGCAAGAAAAAAGAAAGAGCAAGTAAGAAAGAGGAAGGGAAAGAAAGAAGTAAAGAGGAAAAAAGAAAGAGAAAGAAAGAAAGAAAGAAAGAAAGAAAGAAAGAGGAAGAAAGAGGAAGGGAGAGAAAGAAAGAGAGAGAAAGAAGGAAAGAAAGAAAGAAGGAGGAAGGGGAGAAAGAAAGAGAGAGAGAAAGAAAGAAGAAGGGGGAGAGAGAAAACTCTGTGCTATTATTTTTAATTATTCCATTATTTATCATATATTAATATTTTGCACTGTCCCTATACCTAGAGTGATTTTACTGCCTTCCTTTTGCCCAGGTATTTTTCAGGGTTTACATGTCAATAGTCCAGAGCATAAATACAGGTCCGTTTAACAGAATTGAAAGGGACTATGGAGGTTTTCTAGTCGCAGGAAAACTCTGAGGATGCCAAAATCTGAATAGAGGCCCTGGGAAATGTGTTAGAATAACAGAATAACACTTAGAAGGGGCCTTGGAGGGAGCTCTATACCATTTCAGAGAAATGGCTCTCCAGTCTTTTGTTAAAAACTTCCAGTTTTGGAGCATCCAGAACTTCTGGAGACAGGCAGTTCCACTGGTTAATTGTTCTCACTGTCAGGACGTTTCTCCTTACTTTTAGGTTGCTTTTCTCTCTGTTCAGTTTCTATCCTTCTGGTGCTTTGGAAAGTACATTGCCTCCCTCCTCTTTCTAGCAGCCCCCTAAAAGCCTGTTGCCCATCACCCTCTTGGACAAAGCATGTGAGCCATTTCCTCCTTTCAATGGTCCATGAAAGTACATCTATAGTATGTAGCTAATAAACTCAAAAAAAGGTGAACAACATTTTTATAGAACTATAGATATGATGATGCTGGGTGTGACAAGGAATGGCTGGGAGGGGAGAAGCCAGGCGAGGCACCTCTTGACTTTAGTGACATTGAGTTGGCCACACCGACCCAGTCACATAACTACCAAGCCATGCCCATCCAGTCACACGATCACCCAGTCACATGACCACCTGTCACATGGCACCAAGACACGCCCACCCTGTCACGTGACCCTAAGCCATGCCCACCAAATAAGCTATGCACACAGAACCAGTAGTAAAAAATTTTGAATCCCACTACTGCTCATGACCATTTTTCACACAACCATTGCAACATCCCCATGGTCATGTGATCAAAATTCAGATGCTTTACAATTGACTTATATTTAAAAAGGCTGCAGTGTCCCGGGGTCAGTGATCATGTTTTGTGACTTTCTGACAAGCAAAGTCAATGGGGAAGCCACTTAAAAACTGTGTTCCAACTTAAAAGTTGCAGTGATTCACTTAACAACTGTGGCAAGAAAGGTAGAAAAATGTGGCATGATTCATTTAACAACATAATTTTTAGGCTGAATGCGGTCAAGGACTACCTGTACACCAAAAGTCAGATTTCTTCTTCCATATGGATTACAGGAACAGTACAAAATTGATTTATTTTCAGTCTGAAGAGGAACTATTTGTTTAATAACTACAGAAGACATTTCTGCTACATGTTTAGATCAAGCTCAGGATGTAAAAAGTACCGCCCAGCAACCATTTTGTGGCTTTGACAGTTCTCCCTTCAAAGTGGTTAGATCAACATTTGGGGCATTCATTCATTCATTCTACATTTGTAGGAATATTGAAGAACTCTACACTACAATGTTTAATCTCTTAGGCCCTCCTGAATAGTAAAGTGGATAAACCTATCACTGACAGCTGACAGGCTTTAATCAAGTTAGTTAAAAAAGCCTCACTCTTTGGAAGTTACAACTGAGGTCTCAAGAAAACTGTTAGGAAGCCTGCTGATCAAGTTCCTGTATAAATATGACAAACACTTTTGAACTCTAAACCCTGAGTCCAATCTGGTGATTATCACTGGAGTTGGTCATACTAAATGGCTGGTGACCCACCTCTCGAAGCGCCTAGACTGATTGAATCCCTCACAGTGGAAAAGCCTCTCCTCATGACTGCATCCTTCCTGAATTGCTTAAATTGAATTATACATAACACACTCTCTCTATGTGTATTGATTACACAGGGTACATTCTCAAAAGTTTGGAACTGGTGACAATAATTCCAATTTACAATTGAGTGGCAATAAAAAGGACACAGCAAATTAAAGATCCTTCTGAGTGCAATAAAGTACATTATATACAAAACATCTAAATAAAATCAATTCTGAAAGAGATGATTAGAGACAAATTGGGGGTGGTGGTGCACAAAAGCACAATGGTTTTTCCCTTTAGCATATGATAGCGGAAGATAGAGAAAGTGGGGGGGGGAGGAGAGAAACAGACAGACAGAATATTTCTTACCTCACAAGAAATAATACAATGAACAGATTTTGGGTTAGGATACCATTCCAATCTTCCAGTACATACGATACTCTGAAGAGAGATAAAAAGAGTTTTGCGTTAGTCAAGAGGATAACAGCAAGCAAAAAAATTATTGATGATATTTATCTTATGTCACCAAAGATATATTATATTCTAAATATATATCCCAAACACACATATATATGTTAATGTTTTTGTGCAAATGGAATTACAGATTATATACACAATCTCCTATGGGAAAGAATTTTGATTCCAGATAATTTTAGGTTTTGCATCATCCTTTTTCTAAAAAAAAATCTTGATTTGTGAACTTTATATAGTAATATGCAGGCTTATTATTGAAAGATGTTAATAAAAATATTTGACTTTTAAACCTATCAATCCCCACAAAACAAAGAAAATAATATTGTCCTTAGCTAACCTCAAAACATGTGTATACCTTTTGATAAATACTGTAGAAGCATTTATGTTAATTTACCTCACTGCTATAATATCAAGGTTATTCTATATATGATGGAAATATGTAGTGAAATTCTAAGCCAAGCAGGTTAAAGCCCTGAGACAAGAAAAAGAAACATCGCTAAAACTAGTTTATACTATTCACTATATCCTTCCATATTTTTCTATACTGAAAAGTATCCTTGCTTTTTTAGCATTCTAGCATCCTTGCATCCTTGCTTTTACCATCTCCATTTACCTTTTTAATGTATTCTTTTCTTCTTTGGAATTATCAATTCTCTGTTTTTGAGGATCTCATGAACTCCTTCCAACCACAACTTTTTCAATCTTTCATATCTTCACCAGTAGTGGGTGATCATGCCCTAACGTGCGCGCACCGATCAAGCCAATCAGTTGGGAAGATGAAGAAACAAAAAGCTAGGAGTGACCCTCCCACCCGATTTTCGATCTTTTAAACTCCCAGCTGGATGTTGGAGGTTTTTTCTTCCTCTTTTCAGCTGATCGGAGGCTTTGTTCAGCTGTTTAGTGGAACCGGGCCGAACATGTTGATCTTCACAATTTAATTCCTATTCATTTGCTCTATATAAACAATTCCTCTCGACATGTATACCCTTCTGTATTCATCCTCTTTCACTCAACACTAATTCATTCTTGACTATTATCTCTTCTTGTTTTGTCACAAACATTTCTGAAGCACCCCGTTCTCACTGTACTCAACTTATTTAAAGTTTTTTCTTGAAAAGACCCAGCTTGTTTTCATATAATGAAGTGAACAAAAGTAGATTCACATACATAACTATTTTTGCTTCTTTGAATGAAGTATAAATACATTTAGATTACTGTGTTTATAGTTGATGACTCCAGTTGGCAGATTTCAGTCTGCTTGACCCCAATCAATCTAAGCCCAGGTCCTTAATCCACTTCACTGTTCTTTCTACTTCACCCTGATCTGTATGGCAGATACCTCTTGGAGATAATGATTCAACAATGCCATTAAAGTTCACAGAACATCCAGTCGACCATCAAATTGAGGAAGAGAAGTGATTTGAAAATATACAGAAGGATCAAGAAATTAACTAAAAAAGAGAATTATGTTTAGTGACAGCTCCTGGCAATGGGAATAATTTAGTTTCACAATAACAAAACCTCCTGCCTATATTACTCTCTTTTCTGTTTCCCTATTCCCAGGAGAACACTTTTATGTAGCAAGGGGTTTTCAGCTGGAAGGGAAAACATTTCACAAAAAAACCAACAATAGGAAAAAATCAACTCAAGAGCATTCCACTTCAGAATTACAGACCTTAAAGGGGCATAACCGTTTTCCCCTGTTTGAACATAACAAGCAGCACAATTGCAGGGTTTATATAATAGAACACACAACAGTGTCTAAAAAAATGAATCTTAGATAATCCTGAAAATTCCCATGCGGAGAAAGATAATATTGGGTAAAGAAAGATAATCTTATTCAGCTCCATAACAACTTGATTTGGTTTTTTAAAAAAATGTTTTTAAATACCATTTAAAAATACCATCTTCTATTTCATTTTCAGGCAAACTCAAGTTAGATGAAGCAACAGAATGATAACATCTGAGGTATTTTAGCCACTCCACTGAGAGGGATAAGAATGCAACTAGAAAAAAGCTAAACAACAGAGTCAAGATTCAGGGTAACAAAACCAGAGTGTATCATGATAACTTAGAATGCAAACAGATACTCCACAGATGTTTCCAGATCATTTTTCCTATTTTTTCTCTCTGTACCTATGCATTTCTTCTTCCCAGAAAGAGCTAGAAAGAATGCCAGGCAAAGACTCAACCAGTGTATTTTCCCAAGCATCATCCAAGCATGAACGGTGTTTGATATGTCTATATTCCTTATTTAAAAATCATGATTAAGTGAAGTTCTTAAAACTATGTTCCAATTGTTTCCAGCCATTAAAACTTCATTGTTGGCTTTTCCCACTCCTAGTCTTGTTGGATGCTTGTTCCATAATAACGTCATCATGGATTATAAAAAGCAATGATTTCAAAGTACTATATTGCCATAAGAGTTAGTATTCTATTTATCACATTTAGAAACTGCCCATCTCCCTCACAGTGGGGGCTGTAACGTTTTGACTTCCCCATGTTGACATTGTCACATTCAGATTTTGTTACTACAGCTGTTACAGCAGTGGTCTTGATCTATATAGCTTAGGTCTAGTTTGTTGGGATGTCATTACTCTTACATGTCAAAAACAGAACAGAATATTTATTTATTAAATTTGTTTGGTGCCCAGATTACCACGAGGTGACAATAACATTACTGGTTGTTACTTGTACTTTATGGCCAAATCTACCCTCCGGAGCTATACCTATGTTTTTTCAAACACAAGGGCTAAATTGGATTTCTTAAAAAGGGAAACAATAATTTACATCCCCTCCCCAGATAAAAATGTAGCTTTGATTTTCCAGTTCATGATGATTGTTCATAATGAAGCCTCCTTTTTTAAATATGAAAACTGTTAGAATCCCCAAAAATGAGAGAAGAGGAAATGTCTAAGTAAGCATGAAGAAAAAGCTTGCCCCTTTAATTAGAAACCCAAGCTGCAGCCAGAGGAAGGAGGAAGATGAGTTTTGCACATCATAACTCTTTAAGCTCTTTTCAAAAACAACTTCCTTTTCTGTGTGTTTTTTGCTCCTAGTCATACTCGCTCATCACTCTCATAGCTTTCCCAATGAAACTGAACTATAAGATGGAAATGTACATCAGATCACTGAAGAAACTATAACCTTAGATCAGCACTTTCCACAGTTCTAGGTGAGCAGACTAAAAGCTAATATATTCCTCTTTCAAAGTTGCAGCATTTCCCCTTCTTTTTACCTGGACTTTGGTAGGTTTCAGTCTGTGATCCATGGTATCAGTTGTGACATTTTCAGGCAATGTCACAGGATCTTTAGGTAGAAACAGACAGGAAGGTGTGCATGAAGCCCCTGGCACAGGAAAAAAAAGAGAGAGAGAAGTAGCAGATTATAATATCCATCAAGAAATGTGCAAATGCCAAGGGCTTCCATAAGGATTTGCATGCTCTCCAATTTGAGAACATAAGGACCATATTACTGGCTGTGGTACTTTTAAAATTCATCAACAATTGTGAGAATTTTTTATTTAGAAAAAGCAAGAGGAAGAGAGAAAAAGTCTAGATTGCTTGATTGGGGCTTATATATATGTTTTTTTAAGTTTTCATGGGTATTTATATGTATGGTATTCAGCTCTGTTCGGGTATTTTCCCACATCATTATAGTTGTGCTTTTAAAGTTGTAGCGACCAAAACATTGTTACTTTAAAAGCACAACTATAATAACGTGGGAAAATACCCAAACAGAGCTGTCAGGCGGTGCTCCATTCAAAATCCAAGAAAGAAATACTTAAGACTCTTTAAGTTAGAGAAAAGTTATCTTTTACTGAAAGTGAAGTGGTAGCAACCAGAGAATTCTGAATCTGAGAAATTAGGCGTGTAAATCACATATACAAAGTGATGGAAGAGTTCCCATCCCCAATAGTTCAGANACTCTATTGTGTGCTCCCCCCCCTCATTTACACAACAGAAAAATGTAACAGCTCCAGCTCACTTCCCAGACTTATCCCTTCCTCCCCTCTCCCCCATTTGTTATGACAGCTGAAAGATGCAAAGCGATAGTAGAAGATCTTGAAGGCTGACACCTCCCCTCCTCTGCTTGCAACAGACTTGAAATTTTAGGCTTAGATAACTTAGAACCATGCCACTGTCATGCCCCTGTCGGAGTCTGAATCTGAGGCGGAAGCCAAACAGCTGACAGCAAGTGTGAGTGTGGCTCTGTTGGCTGTGGAGGGAATTGGGGAAGGGCAAAGTCCAGCTGGGCAGAGAAGGAGAGAGGTAGAACAAGGGAGAGTTACTGAATGTAGACTTGAATCTGGGTCTCTTGAATTCTGATCCAGATTTCCTCCAGCTTCTTGCAGATATGCAAATATTAACTCACAGAATCCTTCACCAATCATAGATATTGCTCAGGGTTCTGGTAGCTGAACCTGACACATTCAAGAGCACCAAGGACTTCTTGTATTGTTTTCTGCTTGATTGTTTGTCTGGTGTTAATCCCTGCTTATCTGGGTATCAGCTGCTAGAGTTGATATGTTTTGGTCTTTCTGTTTTTAAAGCTTTTTTTAATTGTTTCTTTAGAATAGTGTGTAAGTATGATTTGCAGGAGTTAGAATATTTAATATTTATTTGGCTTTCAAAGGTGTACACAAAAAGAGGAATATGAGAAGGACTGTCATGCCTCTGTCGGAATCTGATTTGGAAGGGGAGGCTGAACAGCTGACAGGGAGTGGGAGTGTGGCTCTACTGGCTGCATTAGAAACTGGGGAAGAGCAAAGTCCAGCTGGGCAGAGTAGGGGAGAGGTAGAGCAAGGCAGAGGGAATTCAGAAGAAGACCCCCTCTTCATCCGAGGGCACGCAGGGAGGAACAGAGAAGAGAGCAATGTGGGTTGCATGGCTTACTGATTCCTTTCATCAGCCACACCTGGGAAGAAAGTTTAAAAGAAAGCAGGCTGCATGCGGCAGCTGCTGGGAGCAAATGTAACTTTATCTTGTGTTGTTGTTGCTTATCTGTGTTCCTTGCATTTTCCCAACTTGAGTTTTGCTGTGCCTTCAAGTATGGAATTCTTGCTCCTGCCCTGCCAAACTAATCACCTCAGTTTGGCTTGATTGGACTTAAACTTACAGTTTGTGTTGACCATGTTTTAAATTTAATTCTCTGCAGTCAAAGGCTGTTCCTGGGAGAGTTTTTCTCCTGCCAGAAGGTAACCTGGACATTTAGACCAAAGTTGGAGCTAATAAAGAGACTTATTGATTATCTGACTATGTTGCATTTGTGCAATGCCCCAGGTCATCACAGCTGCTTTCAGTCTGACCTAAGCGTAGTACATAAAATTATCCATAACAATGTCTTACCCGTCAATGAATACTTCAGCTTGAACCTCAACAATACACAAGCACACAATAGATACAAACTCGGGATAAACCAAACAAAACTCGATTGCAGGAAATACAACTTCAGCAACAGTGTGGTCAATGCCTGGAATGCACTCCCTGACTCTGTGGTTTCTTCACCAAACTCCCCAAACTTTAACTTTAGCCTATCTTGTGTTGACCTCATCCCATTCCTAAGAAGTCTGTAAGGGGTGTGCACAACCTGCCTACTGTCCCTGTCCTAATATTCCCTTTTATTCATATACATTTCATGTATTAATAATAATGTTTATACTTATGTATATTATCAAATGCATGCTTGATAAAATAAATAAATAAAATAAACTCACTGACCTGCAGTGAGTTGACCACAACAAGTTGGCTATGGTGAATTGTCATAGACACCTGCTCTCCCTCCACTCCCAGGTTTCTCACTGAGTTTTGATATTCTTGGGAGAAGTTGTTTCTTCTGTTTTTCCATCAGTGGAGAACATTTTGCAGGAATGCTAACCAATGGCTAGGTCTTCTTTCAACTGGAAAAATAGTTATTATTATTGTTATTATTATTAGTATTGTTGTTGTTGTTGTTAATCTTTGGTGAGATTCACAGCCTTGGGGGCTGGTTGGTAGTTCAACAGCTCAAGTCTTAACCAAGGATGTAGGAACTGTTAAGGTAGCGTCGGTGGATATAAGCTGTTCCAAGTAGGGTGGTTTTTTTGTTGAATCAGGGTATTCAAGTCTGATAAATTCAGAATTTCCAAATAGCGAGGTAGCCCTTTCGGTATTGCTCCAAGGTCTCCAATTACAATTGGGATAACACAGCCATTGGCTGTCAGTACTTTAGGCAGGGTGCATAGTTCAGTCTTTCAGTTTTTTTCAGTTCAAACAAGACACATATAAAGACTGAACTAGGCACCCTGACTGAAGTATTGACAGCCAATGGCTTCCACAAAAAAAACAAAATCACTAGCTTGATCCCACCAAAACACAACTAAGATATAATAGGAGACCTTTGAAATCAACAGACCTATGGAATCAGCTGTTCCTGCCCTACAATAAGAGAGTACGACAGACAAGAACTCAGTAAGCATACTACACCAGGCACTCACACTCAAGACTTGCCTTCAAAAACAGACAAAAAAAATGGCAGAGCCATTCCTTCAGGCAAACCCCAAAGACAAAATTACCTGAAAAACCAAGGCATATACGAAATTCCTGTACATCATGCCCGGCCACATACATTGGACAGACGAGAGAAGAATAAGTACCCGCCTGGATGAACACAAAAATGCAGAAAAAAGTTGGAACACACTCCTCACTAGTCCAACATATGAAAACCACAGGGTCAACAACATCAACTTCAATGGCACCAAAAACCCTCGCCACCTATAGAAAACCCCAGACAGAATCATCAGAGAAGCCATAGAGATTGAAAAAAGACCTGAAAGCATGAAATAGAAGAGATGATTCCACCAGACTGTCAATCATTTGGAAGCCTGCACTCTCAAACAGAAAGATCTCCACACCACAAAGCCAGACAAACACCTGGGCACAAACAGACTCCCTCTGATACCCCAGCTCAAACACACCCCAACCAGGCACCCAGATGAAACCTAGCTTACTAATAGATAATAGCCGTCCCTTTCACGCGAAGCCAAGTTGCAACTGAAACAGCCTCGCAATATAGGAACAACAAGTGTTTGCCAGCCAATGCATAAGCACCAACATACAGACAGAAACCAGAAACACAATCAAACAACATTCCAAAGACCACATAACACGTCCAAGGACACCACCAATCATCAGGATGTAAGAAAAACCCATGCCTTATCACAGATCTGTAGGCTAGCCTCGAACATTAAAAACTAACGCTGATGGATAGCATGACCCAGATTACGAACTCAATTACAGAAGCCTGATGATGGCCACGATGAGATTTGCCTGAAATCGTTGCTAGACAACTTTAAAATAGCACTGACAATGACGTGGGATATATAATCCCGAAGGAACTTGAACAGCACACCACCGATTTATTATGATATTAGTGTAATAAGGTCTATTTTAAGATATTTACCAAGAAGTGAATTTGATTGGATAGGATAATACACCAGTGTGTTTTGTTAACTCCTAATAATAATATATTATTCATTCACATCATTAGTATATATATATACGCGACTCATTACCATTCCCAGCTCTATCTCCTGATCATTAAATGCCTCTGAGCTAATCTTAACATCTTATATCTCTATTCTTTTAACATTGCAATATCATACGTTCGCTTATATCATACCTTCATACTTGTCTCATAATTAATCTTTGTTTCCCCATATTTCTCTGTTCACTATAATTTTTATAACATCCATTTAACTAAATAATATATGCCCAAATCCTTTCACAATTCATTCTCATTCCAAGCGTGCAAATTGATGAATTCAGGTCATGTATGCCCATAGTCCAATGTACATCATTTCTCCACTGAGTCTCTACTTACACGAGATAAGTATTTGTATTCCGAGAATCCGTGATTTTAGAGTTGCGATACAAAATAGTATTAATCTCTCTATGTATTTCTTGAATATAGGACCATAATGTATCTCACAAAGCTTCTCCACCACCGTCAATCATTGACCAAAGACTCGCTGTTATTTTACTCCTGTGCATTCCCTTAACTGTGAGGATAGTGACACTTTTCCAAATTAGAAATGTTTGTCGACTCCCATGAGATTATGGCGTCTATTTACGAGAATGGCTTATTAGTGTTTCAGCCAGGTACTTTACCATTCTCATCTCGTATGGAATTATCTTCTAGTAGCTAATCACTCTTGCGTGTTCTTGTCTTTTATAATTTCTTTTCCTTTCCTTCTCCCCCATCTTCTTCTCCCCCCCTTTTTGTCGTTCGGTCAGGGCCCTGCGGTATCTGTGCTGCATCACTTCTAGGTAATACCTCTACTTAATTACTGTATCCGTCTCTTCTGCCTTTCCAGCCCTCTCTCTATTAGATTTTTCAAACACTGAGTTCTTTGTTGTTATTTGACCGTTGTGGTTGTGCTATCCTATGAATACTGTAAGTCCCAATATGCCTATGAACTTTTACCACTACTAACTTGTTACCCGCACTTGTCTTTAGTCTCCCGCATCCAACCGCTCTAGACATAAGAGATTGATCTGATGTTGAAGTATGCCCATTATTAAAGATGGTCTTCTGCGTTAATCTTCGTAGAACTATTCTTGTACTCCTCATCTTTGCCTGAGAGCGTGCGTTGCATTGTTTCTAGGCACCTCTCCTAGATCTCCATTTTCTCAAATAATTAATGTGCAAATACAACCAGCCAATGTAAGGACCTCAAGTTCCTTCCTTTTCGTCTATTTATCACCTTTCCTGCTCTTTGCCTTAACCAATTCTCAATTTCTTCTTCCAGTTGCTAAGGAGAGGAAAGAATGAGTGACCGATCTTGCTAATTAGATATTCCCTCACTCTGGTAATGCAAATGACCCACCTTAGCCATTGATTTTTCTAGCTGACCACTATAATTCGCTGAAATAGCTCAAAAATCGCATTAGAAATTCTGGCAAACCCACGTCATCCAGACACTGAATCCAATGAATCGCTCTGTTTACTGTTCTGTTGCCCTTGAAGCGTTCCCATTTTCCACTTTCTCGTTCCTGGGTTCTATTATTTTGTTAGTGCAAAGTCCTTCAGTAGTCTTTATCTTTAGTAGCGGAATATTCGTTAGTCGAACGTTTCACTGAATAAATGCTCAATGCCGTTGTTGAGTATTCAGAGCTGGCGCCAGTCTCTTCTCAGTTTGCTTAAACCTGGGAATCCCAACCCTTTTATTCTTTTCCTTTTCTCACATTTCCTGGCTCTCAAGAGAGTTTTTGAGTATCCAAAGTCTTTATTGTCCCCCCGTTCCTTCGACCACTCTTTTATTTCAGCACATTTGAGACATGCCGTTTGCGATCCGCTCATGAGTTTAGCGAGAAGTGCGTGTTTTTAAGCGGTACATCTATCTTTCCTTACTCTAGTACCACATCTCTTTACGCCACTATCTCAGTATGATAGAGTGAACACAAGTAACAAGTAACTAAAAAGCCCTACTTCAATCCTTTCTCTTATCCCCAATCCTTCGGGACTCAGACACTTCTGGCCGCCGCCGCCCTTTTTCTCCTCTGCGTGCCTCCGCTGTTCACAGTCTTCTTTGGGTAAAGAACACAGTGTGAAATTCCTTTGAGTAAGATTTCAAGTAGTTCGCCCAGAACTGTTGGCTAGAACCCCGACTTACGTTCCTGCTCCTAAGACTTGTGTTACAGTTTAAGCCTCTATAGTCAATACCACCAAATGACGTGGAGTTACTGATCCTGTGATCTTCCATGCCCCTGTGAGCGATAGTCCACGAGCGTCATAGTCAGGAATGTCATAGATTCTGCAAGTGTGTCTGCACCAATCCGCAAGCGCATTTACAATGACTTAACGCTACTGCTCACACTCCACCTTCGAAGTTCACTAGCGAGTAAATGGCGCAGCTGAAGGGAGGAGAGAGAATGCAGCTACCTCTCAACCCTGCTGGTGTTCTCTCCCCTCTGTCCACCTCTACAAGATGGCTTAGCCCGAATCCAGCCCTATTCTATATTAGAAATAGTCATGCTTCTCTTTTCCTGCTCAGCAGCGTGGAGTGCACTCAGATTCTAAATAATGACCATTCACGCTAGGGATCCTGTCTTCATACTATATCTCAAATTACCATGAATGTAACTGTGACACCATTGGATCTGTCAAGCGTTTCTCAGTCTCCGGCGTAATATAGAGTCTCACAAAGACGTGAGGCGTACCTAGTTAAATCGCATATATTTCTCGATATGTTACAATTAATGACGTGCTTGACATACTGGTATTCCAACGTCTCACAGAGTATTTCGACTATCCTCCACACTGGGTGTGTGCTGCTAGCTTTTCACTCCATAGTAAGCAAGTTTAGAGCGTAGCGACAACAATGGTAAAATTGTGTAGATGAGAAAAGATCATATGAAAGTGACAACCAGGAGCAGGACAAAAAGTGCTCGGTATATAAATATAATGATTGATATAGATCAGCTTGAAAGACTTAGAAAAGTACGTATATAATAACTGGAATATTGTAATATGAGGATGTAGAAGATCAATAATAATATCACACGCTTGTAAATAGAGAGAGCCTATGGCGAGATGGGAAATTAAAGGAAATACTATATGTTGAGAAAATGTTAACCATAGTAATTAAGATATCCTCTCAATAGAAAATTTTGAAGACGAGCTACGAAATCAAAAATATCTAATTTGTAGAGTGTCGTGATTTCGGATACCTCATCGAGAGTCAGTGACGTGAACCTATGGGACTCAGATCGACGATAGATATCGTAGAAAAATGAAAACGAGAGACTATTGATGATACAGTAATATACGTAATATAGCATGTGCTCTAGTGTTATATCCAACGGAATGGCAAAGTGTTCTTTCCGGTTTACAATCCTCTTCATCGTTGGTGCCCAGTGTGGATAGATACTACCGAGAGGCATTATATAAATTTATATTCTAAAAAAAAAAAGATGAACATACAACACAAACTTATATTCATAGAATATCTATCTTCTCAAACCTGAAAGGAGTTTACTATCGTGCCCAAGGAAGTTTAGAAGCAGCCTAGAAGAACAATGGCCCATCAATGACCTCTTGGAATCAGTCCACCTAGTATCTCGTCGCATTTCATCATTCCTAGCCATTAAATCCCGCATCGCCTGTGCAGTAGCCTTTTAATAAACTCTGCTTAATATACATAAAATACCGCTAAAATTTCATTAAACTTCTCACTCCACTTCAAATATCCCTAAGAGGGTCTGTAAGTGCCACCATCATTTAGTTCCCTACCACTTTCCCTTCACTTTTCTCAATGTGACTTTTTCGTCCGCATAATTTTAATATAATGCAGTGGGACCACTATTTCCTGTATTCTTACTTCAATGTTCATACTTATTCCTTAATTATATTCAGAGCGTAGAGTTAAGCAACCTATAAGCAAGCATATGATGAGAACACAAATAACTATTTATAAATATCTAGCATTACTGTGTGATATCTATACTATCTGAAATCTACTTCAGACTAGTTCAAGGAGAATCAAAGTACAGATGACTCCCTCCACTCCCCAGTGACCAAATTAGCGTATCTGTGTGGTATTTGGTAAGCATTCGAGTGTCTAACATAATTAAAAGCCGCATGGCAACAACCTATTAATCGCACGTTCTGGGTGGTTAATGCCCAGAATGAGATGGTGTGTATTTATAATAAATAAGCATTGTCTATGAAAACTCTGAGTGGAAGAGATGTCTTATAAAAAAAGAAAGACAAATCTAAAGACCAGTGAATAGGCATGTGTAGCTGGCTAGACGTAAGCGAGTATAGATGAGATGGAGCTGCATGGTATGAGCAATCTGGTTGGCTTGTAGTGTCTAGTTTGATGAGAGAGAGACCATGAGCGAGGACTGGAGGAGAAGAATAACTATCTATAAATTCCTGCTATACCGCCGTTCTGTCACAGAAAGTCTTAGAAGGCTGTCACACAAACAAAGAAGATCCGCGTAGTCCAAGCACCATTCATTCCCCAAACATAAACAACTCGCTGTACCCAACGTGCCAGGTGCTCTAATGAAGCAGATGGCAGCTCCCAGAAAAGAAAGCAATCACAAGAATCAGCTAGGAAGGACCGAGACAAGGCGAAATACTTAGAACTAATGGAGAAATTCCTATAGATAGAGGACAAGATTCTAGAGTAGTGGTCTACGGATACTTTGTGTCTCCTCCGTTCTATAACCGCAATGTAGACCTATAATGCTCCAAACACTGTGTAAGTTCTCTTTAAGACTAATATTGGGTTCATCCCAATGAATGCTGGTCTCCTGAGTAGAAGCTGTGTGGGGTTTTCTGCGCGAAAGGACCACGGTGGCCGTGTGGAGCTAGACAGAGACGCTCACAGAACGGATCGCTTTCTGAACGTCGCCTATATTGTCGGCTTATGTGCAATTATTGTCTTATTCTATTTTGCATCATCTCTATACTCTGTCTCTGATACATATATACATGGTTACATGCCATCTGTATACTGTTCTGTTCTTAATCATTAAAAACCTCTATTCTATACCTCCACAAATCCTCTATCCTAAATCTTTTGTATCCTTCTCGACATACATAACTCCTATCTCTTAACCTCGTACTCTCCTTCTTAACCATCCCTCGCTCTGTTCTATAACTATGATCAGGTATGCCATTTTGGTGCCTCGATTGTTGAGAGAGATTTTTTTTTTTTTTTTGTAGCATAAGGAGCTGTAACTTTCAGCTGCTGGAGCTTATCCAAGAAAATTAGACCTGCAAGCTTTAATTGGTTTGGCTGATTAATGCTGCAGGACCATTTTAAACAGTGAGTGCAAATTTTTAATTGGTGCAGCTTTTTGTTTAAGATACAGTTGATCATTTATATTGGTTCTGGGGTGTCATCATAACAGTTAGTGAAAAAAAAGGTTAGAGGACATTCATCCTATCTATGACCAGCAACAGTATCTGCAGCAAAATACAAGGACACTAAAATGAGTTCATGTGAGAACATCATCATCATCTGGATGCCCCCAATGCATGCTTATGTCCAGATATGGAAGTCACATGACTACTGTGATATCAGTCTGAATAACCTCTCTTTATTCCTCTCCCTACAGACATCCATACTTTACGTAGTCTGTTAAGCTGTCTGTGTCATGCCCCTGTTGGAGTCTGACTCTGAGTGAGAGGAGGAACAGCCTACAGGGAGTGGGAGTATGGCTCCTGAGGTTGCGGAGGAAACTGGGGAAGGGGACAGGCCAGCTGGGCAGTCAGAGGAAGACCCAGGGCCATCCCCTTTTTTATCACATAGGGAGGAGCAGATAATGGAGAAATGTGAACGACGTGGTCTATGAGAGAAGAAAGGGCCTTGATCCCTTTCATGGGGTGCAGCTAGGAGGACTAGTTTAAAAGGACAAACTGCACCTGGCCTGGTGCTGGAAGCAAAGCGTAAAATAATTCTCATCTTTCAGTTCTTATCTGAGTTCTGGCGTCCTTCTCAGTGTGTGCATTTTGATATCTGTGGATGTCTTAAAGCCCTTTTCCTGCCTTGTCTCATTAATTGCTTCAGTGTGGTTTCTGTTGTTTTTTCTATTTATAATTTATATGTATTTTGAGTTTGAATGGCATTTCTTCCTTTTTGTAACTGTTTGTGGGGGAGTTTTTTTTCCAGTCAATTGGAGTTTTGAATCCAAGCTGAAGGAATTAAAGGGACTTCACCTGTTTTTTTGATTTTGTTGCTTTTGTATCCCACCCTGGGTCATCACAATCTGTAGACTTTGACTTACGAAACAGTTGCTTAGTGACCATTCACAATTACAACAGACCTATCTTAAGGTATGACCCAGATCCAAAGTTCCAACAGTCAGAGTCCCCTGTGGTCATGTGACTCAACTTCCAATGTTCAACAACACGAAACTTCCTTCTGGATTTTGGCAAAAAAAAAGTGTCCATTGTGAACCATTGGTTCACTTAATGACTGCAGCATTCATTTAAATGACCCCAAATTCACCTAATAACTATAATGATTTAACAACTACCACCCAAACTGTTATAAAATTGATAGTTCCTTGATTAATGTATTGTTTTCTGTTTGTTTGTATGGTGTTTAATCCTTTTTTATCTGGATGTTAGCTGGTGGAGAGGATGCATTCTGGTCTTTTTGTTTCCTTCTTATATTTTTTTTAATTATCTCTTTTGAATAATGTGTAAATATTTTTATTTTAAAAAATACAATTTTACAGACAAAGGGATGGAATGGGCTACAGTGTCAAGAACTTGCTTCAACCAAAAATGATTTTCAAAAAGATTTTATATTTATAATTGAATATAATAAAAATTAAGTTGAGATTGCATTATGATCACTGTGGAGTAATTAATATATTTCTCTTTAGATAACGCTAAAGTTATAGTGAGGTAACAACATTTTAAGATTATCAGGATTGCATACAAGATTTTGAAAAATGCAGTGTACTGCTGTGTTAAAGTTTGGCATTAAAGAGAGATGGATTATTCCCTACCACCCCTGCAGATGGTTTAGAAAGTATGTGCCTCTTATGTTCTTTCACTCTTTAGTCAAACTGATTTATTTTTCTGTGGGTTTTTAATTTTTACAAATCACTGGAAATCTGTCTCTCCCCAAAGCAGAAAAATGATTAAAACATACATATTCACTCCTCTCTTTATCTTCTCTAAGTTGCATCAACAGAGGGATACAATCAAGATCAAGGGAGGTACTAATACCACTCCATAAAGCCTTAGTAAGACCACATCTAGAGTGCTGCATTCACACTCTATAGTGTGGTGGTCACCACACTATAAAAAAGAGGTTGAGACTCTAGAAAAAGTACAAAGAGCAACCAGGATGATTAGGGGACTGGAGACTGAAACATTTGAAGATCAGTTACAAGAACTGGGCCTGACTAGTCTAGTGAAGAGAAGGAGCAGGGAAGACACGAGAGGGAGAAGAGGAGGGAGGGAGGGAGAAGGAAGAGAATGAGAGACAGGCAGACAGAGACAGAGGCAAACATATTCTGGGCTACTTAGACAGGGCTCCTTTCTGTCTGTCTTTAATCTGAATGGTTGGTGACTCTAACCCCAGATGACCAAGGAATCCAAAAAGACAACAGCATGTGCTTTAAAATGTTTTAAATTTACTAACCATTATTCCAGCTCAGCAGTGTCAGAAGAAATGATTTGGGGTTCCAACTTAAGCAGGGATTGTGCAAGAATAAATAAAAATGAGATCCAGACAGCTGTGATGTAAGAAGAAATATTTATTCCTAAACACAAAGTATCTAGCATACTAAAAAGCAGAGACATTAACCTGCCAACAAAAGTGCATACAGTCAAGGCTATGGTTTTCCCAGTTGCAATGTATGGCTGTGAAAGTTGGACCATAAGGAAGGCTGAGCGCCAAAGAATGGAGGCATTTGATATTTTCCTTTTCTTTCTTTTTCTTTGCTGGTTATGGGGGGAAGGGTTTTGGGCTTGCCACATTTCTAAGGTGGGAGGAGTGGAAATAGATAGAGTTGTTTAGGCTAGGTGGTGTTTCTTCCCATGGGAACGAAAGCTGACTTTGCTGAGGTGACGTGAAGGTGGAGATTGATGACACCAAGCAACATTGATTTACTTTTATTGGAGAATGTGACTTTTAGGGGTTGTTTCTAACTTCCAATATTATGTGGTGTAATTCCAGGTTGTGTCAGATCCAGAATTACAACAGACTTTGCCAATTTGATGCTATTCTAAATAAAATAAATTAATATGGAAGATGGACTTTGTTCTTTTCTTTTTGAATGGATTTCATCACTTGGAAACCTGACATACATTCTGATATAAAACTTCTTGCAGCGGCATGTAGGTGTTAGCACATATTTGCAATCGATACTTTTCAAAGCTGCAGGTGAAGTTCTTAATAAGTTTTCAATCCAGAAACATCATTACTAAACATATGGAAAATAGTCAAAAGCTTCATCCAAAGACCTCCTGTAATTGATCTGCTAACATTTCTGTAATTGGATTGCTTCTATAATTCAACATGATATCCTTCCCAACAGGAGAAGGTGCATCAATCTATTGCTCATCCATGAGTCAGATAATTGAACTCTGGTGTTTATGACTGTCCAGGTGATATAATTGATCAGAGAGGAGCTTCTTAAGGAAAGTCATAATAAATGATAAATGTTGCCTCCAGATGAGCCACATGTGGGCTTTCTTTTCATCCTTTATTTTCAGCCAGTGACTTAATTTATTCCTCCTCCTGGGTTTCCAGATTGATCAGAAGTGGGAGAATAAACACAAGTCTTTTCTCATTGACTGGGTGCAATGCAGCTTTTTCATCCACATTTCCTCGACTCATCAATAAATGAATAGGGACATCGGTCCAACTCCTGCCAACACACAGGCATTAATTACTTTAAAAATTACAATAATTACAATAAAATTAAATAATTACAATAAAAATTACATGAGTCATCTTTAGTGATGGACTAGGCTTCCAGGCATTGGCAAAAGCAGAGCCAGTCTGGGTTCCATGGAAAAAGAATTGAGGGGATGTGATGACCCAGGGTGGGATACAAAACAAACTCAGTCACAGAAAACAGGTGAAACCCCTTTTATTCCTTCACTTTGCTTCCAAGCTCCAAATATTCTTGACGGAACACAAAAAACTCCCACACAAACAGTTACAAGAAGAAGGAAATGAGCAACACAAACCAGGCAAGATGGAGGACATCCACACATAACACACACTGGGAAGGACACCAAACTCAGAGAGGAACCATAAACTAGAGATATTTCCACACTTTGTTTCCAGCGCTTTCCCATACATGCGTCCATCGTCTTATTCAGTTGTCACAGCTGCAGCCCATGAAGAGGATCAAGGCCCTCTCCTCCTGAGTGCACCACATCTCTCCCTTATCCTCTCCTCCCTGTGTGCCCTAGGATGGAGAGGGGATGGGGCTGGGTCTTCCTTTGACTGCTCAGACGGCCTCTGCCCTTCCCCAGCCTCCTCCACAACCTCCAGAGCCACACTTCTACTCCCTGTCAGCTGTTCTTTCTCTCCCTCAGAGTCAGTCTCCACCAGGGGCATGACTGGGAAAAAATTGGAACTTTGTTACTATATATGTTGACTGCAACAAGACTATTGTATGCACCAAAATGGAAGGACACTTCGATTCCTACCATAGATGAATGGCTGTAGAAGTTAATGGAGTTGATGAAAATGCAGGGGGGTGGGATTCAATTGTTCTGACCACCTCTGTAGAACCGGTAGTTCTGAAGAGCAGCATACTACATACATACAACATACATACAAACCGGTTCTATGTCTGCTGCTGTTTTGGCACATCAATCTTCCCGGGCTCTTACCTGACCTTTATTCCCTGAGTTTGCAACCTCAGCTGCCTTACGCGACACAGCTGCTGTTGAAAAAGCAGGAAAAAAAGTGTTTTTTCAACTGCTGCGCACTTGCACGCAGCGATGGTCAGCTATCTGTGCAGCTTACTGATGATGATATACACACGTGCAGAGTGCACATCAGATATGCGTGCGCGTGAAGCACCCATGCGTGCACAAAATGTAAAATCATCGAACCAGTAGTTACACCGGTCAGATCCCAACCCTGTGGAAATGGCAAAATTGACCACTTTGATTAAAGAAAGGAACATAAGTACTTTTGTTCCTGTAGGAAATTAAAACCCACCTCTCTCCTAGGAAAATGAAATATTTCAGGATATATTAAAAAGGCAGAATATTTCCCCTGAAAAGAGAAGTAGAAACTCAGAAAGGCAGAAACTCACACACACACCCCTTCGTCAATGGGCCATTGAGGCCTGGGCCAGTTTATTCTACATAACAAAGATCTACCTCCCTCAGGCAGTGCCATAATAAGAATTGCCCAAAGCCCTTTCATGACACCCAGCAAGGCTCAACCAAGCCTGGGACTCAGGACAGCTTACAAAGTTGCCCCTGCATGACCCTATGGGAGCCTGACAACCAATCAGAATACAAGTTCAAATTCAAGGTCCCTTCCAACTCTGTTAATCTAATCTCTTATTGAGAAAATTTCAAGGATTCACATATATATTCACCAGGAATCAAGGTTGACTTTAAGGTACATGTGCACTCACAGACGCACATACACGCATCATTTTGGCCAAATTAAATGGGGAGGGCTCTGGAGATGCCGAATGAAGCAAGTTCTTCTCCCTAAACATATTTTCCCACTACTAATTTGAAAATTAGCAGAGTTGATTTGTAATAAGAGATCTGTCCTATTTTAAGTGCCCAGGCAAATTACCTGGATGTTTGCTCTTTCAAGGAAGCAAACATGAAAATAAATCCATATAAAATTCTACTTAATGAGCTAAGGAGTTATGTAAAGATACTCTGTTATCAAAGAACTGTTTTTCAAGTTAAGTGCATATTGCGGTTACAAGCTCATTTAAAACTCACGTTTGGCAATTAATAGCTGTGAAAATTCTCACACAGTCAGAAATAAGTAACCTGATATTAGATGAGTCTACTGCTAAAAGAAAAAGAAAAATAAGATGGACACTATATTTCTTACCCAAAAGCTACTGGTTTCTAGACTGGCAACCTAGAAATAAAGGGAAATTTCCTGACAGTAAGAACAATTAACCAGTGGAACAGCTTGCCTTCAGAAGTTATGGGTGCTCCATCACTGGAGGTTTTTAAGAAGGGACTGGACAGCCACATGTCTGGAATTGTATAAGGGGTTTCTGTTTGAGAAGAGGTTGGACTAGAAGATCTCCAAGGCCCCTTCCAACTCTAGTCCTTCTGCTTGTCCTTTACACAGAGCAAGCAGGAGGGAGGGAGAAAGAGAGAGAGAGAAAGAGAGAGACCCAAGAAAAATGAATGCTGATTCTTATAAAGCTTGCATTTGATACTTAGCAGTTTCTAGGTTCTACAGTGGATTTTTGGCTTTTCTGCAATACATTTATTTATGAGAAATGTTTGGATTCTTGGGTGCCTGTTCATCTAACCCAGTATCAATCTTGGCAAATCTAAGACATGTAGACTTCAGTTTGAATTTTGCATTTATGTGCTTCTCCTCCAAAACAGGATTTAGATTCCTTCCATCACACATTCATATAACATCCCATAATTTGCAAATGTATTCCAGATAGAGCAATTTACTCAGTTCAGCCCTGAAGATGATGAACTTTAGGGGGTGAGGAATACTTGACTCAAAATCAGAGAAGTGTCATATACTTTCAGATTCTGATCCCTTTTTAAAAAATTCTATTCAAAGTCAGAGAGTTCTCCAATTAGCCTTTTCACCAACGATCCGCAACCTGTGGTGTCAGTTGAAAGGCAAACAGGACCACAGGATTTTGGAGGCTGTCAATCATCTTCATTGATTTTTTTTATGCCTGTGCTGAAAATTACAAGAGGATAAATAGATTTTGTTAATGTTACAGATGGTCTGCAGTCAATGATACTGTTGATGAGAACATCAGCGATACCCCAAAACATGTAATCCAAACTGTTGTTGGAAGGAAAATCCATCTTGTTCAGTTCCAAGCTGGGAGAAAGACTCTGGAAACAAAATGGAGGCTGGAGGCTGATTGGAAAGAAGGCCCATTTATTGGTGAACAGAACCAGCAAGGTTTGTTGTTCTGGGTCAGCTGAACAATTTAGCTAGATGAGTGCCAGGTTTTTTAATAGAGGTGCTGAAATGCTTGTGTGTGTGTGTGTGTGTGTGTGTGTGTGTGTGTGTATGTGTGTGTGTGTGTGTGTGCAATGAAGGGGCTTGTATTCTGAAAGGGTGTTGGTCAATTCCTATTGTGACTAATGGCTTTCGTCCTGTGCTGGATCTTGGGTGAGGGGTTGCTTTGCTAATCCTACCATTCTGCTTTTGTTAGCTGTCAAACTTGCTGCTCCTTGCTGGTGCAAGGAATTTTGAAATATCTGGTCTTGAATGGATTTCTGTCTGCAGTATTTGCTTTGCTAATGAACAAAGCTGTCTAGATAGTTGGTTTCCTCTTTCAATCAACTCTTTATCTCCTTAAGCGCTGGCATCTGCTGTGGGCTATTAAGAAAGATTTGGGGGGTGCTTCCTGCCTTTAAAAACATGTTTCTCCATTTCTGCAATTATTAACAACCATGGCAAAAAATGGGAGTCATAAAAACAGGCATGATCCAAAAACCGCTTTGCTTAGCAACCAAAATTCTGGTCCCAATTTCTCCTAAGTCAAAAAGCCGCAGAAATAAAATCTTCTTTTGCAGGAGAAGAAATTAGTTGAAGTGAACCGTAAAGTAAATTTTAGAACAACCGTAACTATTTCTCAATTCAGGTCCTCCACTAGTTGCTCTGAAACTCAGCCAATGGGGGAAGACTCACATATCTCTCACCTAGTGTAGCCAATTATTTATTCTCTCATGAAATTCAAGTAGCAACATTCATCTACTTTATAACAACAATAACCACAAAAATGCTTGTTTAAATGTACCAGTTATGATTTAGTTGCAACGGGTGGGTGAAGGTGTCTGCAAAGAGAGAGATTCACTGGAGTGAACGATGCTTATAAGAGCAAACTTCACAACCATATCTCCTTTTGGTTACTGCCAATATCTTAGGGGCTGCCCCAAAGAAGAGGAAGTCAAGCTATTCTTCAAAGCACCTGAGGGCAGGACAAGAAGCAATGGATGGAAACTAATCAAAGAGAGGAGCAACCTAGAACTAAGGAGAAATAGTAAAGGGTCTCCTTCTTGAGTATGGGGATGGATTAGAAGATCTTGAAGATCCCTTCCAACTCTGTTGTTCTATGTTCCAATAACCAAGGAGCTGCAGCAAAGAAAAGAGAGTCAACCTATTCTCCAAAGCACCTGAAGGCAGGATAAGAAACAATGGATGGAAACTAATCAAGGAGAGAACCAACTTGGAAATAAGGAGAAATTTTCTGATGGTTAGAACAATTCACCAGTGGAACAACTTGTCTCTAGAAGTTGTGAATGTTCCAACAGTGGAAGTTTTTGTTGTGGTTAGCCAGAAGCAGGTACAGACGGCAGAGGAGACCGAGGACTCAGATGTGGGGCCAGGACCATTAGGGAGTGGATTGCTGCCTTCTGAGATTGTGGGGGCTGGCAGCAGCAATGAGAAGGTTCCTGAGGAGCCTATGCCAAGTGCGCATGCGCACAGGGCTGCACACAGGAAAGAGCAGCTGCAATAGCACAAGCGACTTGGGAGTAAGGCTGCAAGGTAATGGCCCCTCCTTCAAGAAGATAAAAGGCAGCTGTAAAGCGGACATTCTTTGCAGGAAGCAAAGTCATTTTGAAACTCCAGCCTCATGGACATTACAGTATCTTAACTTGGACTCTTGTGTTGTAAAATATTTCTTATCTGTGATTCTTGTCATTCTCGTATAGTTTTGGCAAAGTTTGTGCTTACCAAAGTTAATTAGCTTGCAGTAGCCTTTTAACTGGGGATTTGAAAAGACTCATTAAACGGTTTCTGTTCCCTTTGGCTATTGTTTGTCTTCTTGGAAAAGGGTTTGGGTCAGAAAAGTTTTTAAGAAGAGGATGGACAACCATTTGTCTGAAATGGTACACTATAGGATTTTCTGCCAGAGCAGGGGGTTGGACTAGAATACCTCCAAGATCCCTTCCAACTCTTCTGTTATTCTACCTCCAATCTCACTTGTTGCAGCCATCTTCCCCAGAATTAGCTGCTACAGACTTTTGCAGGTGAACATGAATATGTATACACACACACACACACACACAGATGAAGCACATGAATGTCCACTGCTGCAGCTTCCTGACTGATGGGCTTTCCATTCCATTTGTTTTCATACAAATGATTTTGCATCATTCCTTTTCATCAGCAACGCTTGTGAGAAATATGGGTAGAATTAAATGCTCTATCCTGAAATATTCTTGACTGGGCGGCAGAGATTATGAACTGCAGACCTGGAAACATGACAAAAAGAGTCTCTGAGGAACATAATGTGTGCGCATGCGTCAGTATGCGTGACTTATTTGTTCATTGAAAATGATGCTTCGTGTGCATGTGGCATTTTTCCTTTTGGCTGGAAAATGTCATTTACTCTTGGCAACTTCGCTTTCTAGAAGTCTGCCACAAGGAAAGGGCTGCCACAAAGAAGAGGGAGTCAAGCTATTCTCCAAAGCACCAGAAGTCGGGACAAGAAGCAATGGGTGGAAATTAATCAAGGAGAGGAGCAACCTAGAATTAAGGAGAAATTTCCTGACAGTTAGAGCAATTAATCAGTGGAACAACTTGCCTCCAGAAGTTGTGGATGCTCCAGCACTGAAACTTTTTAAAAAGATGTTGGATAGCCATTTGTCTGAACTGGTGTAAGGTTTCCTGCCTAGGCAGGGGGCTGGACTAGAAGACCTCCAAGGTCTCCTCCAACTGTTATTCTATTCTAAGTTTCATGTTGATCTGGAATCTTGAATGGTTATGTGGGGATGCTCTTCAGAGACAGGAGGAAGAGCTTCAGCCGAGACAATGATCTGATAAATGTAATCTGAATCCAAAGGACAGGTGGCATGGAGAAAGTATCTCAGAAGGGACCCTCTCTAGTTTTGGGTGAATAAAAGTGAGGGATACTTTCAGACATGCAAGAATCTGTTAATGTAACTGTACAACAAAGGCAGCATTTATTTAGCACAGCGACCTTCAAATTTGACAGCTTTAAAGACTTGTGGACTTCAACTCCCAGAATTCCTCCTCCAGTCATGTTAGCTCAGGAATTATGGGAGTTGATGTCCACAAATTTTAAACTTGCCAAGTTTGAAGACCCTTAGTTTTGCATATGGTATATCATGCATGGACTAGCAATATAAATTAACATTTCAAGTAGGTTAGGTAATGGTAAAAGTTCCCCTCACACATATGTACTAGTCATTTCCGGCTCTAGAGGGTGGTGCTCATCTCCATTACTAAGTCAAAGAGCCAGCGCTGTCCGAAGACATCTCCATGGTCATGACTAAACGCCCAAAGGCGCATGGAACGCTGTTACCTTCCCACCAAAGTGGTCCCTATTTTTCTATTTGCATTTTTTATGTGCTTTCGAACTGCTAGGTTGGCAGAAACTGGGACAAGTAACAGGAGCTCACTCCGTTCCATGGCACTAGGGATTCAAACTGCCAAACTGCTGAACTGCCAACTTTTCTGATTGACAAGCTCAGCATCTTAGCCACTGAGCCACCACGTCCCTCTCAAGTAGGTTAATAAGAATGCAATAAAATATAAATGTTAAAAAGATTTATGTTCAAATACCAGTTATCTAACTATCAAAGTGCAGCATCGTCTATATTTTAAAAAATCAGATGCTAGACTGGCATATGCCCTCAATTATAGCTGGTCATGATGTGATCTACAGTTTGATGTGGGACCCCACAGTCATACTGAGGGGAGGATGTTATGCCCCATTTATACAGAGTCCTGGTAGACACCGAATGAGGTACAAATCCTATTCAGGATTGTCCATTGCTGACGTAGTCATTCTGGCACCTTTTTGGTCATTTATATGTCTTGGATTCTTGGGTGCCTGTTCATCTAATCCAGTATTTTTCAATCTTGGCAAATGTAAGATGTATAGACTTCAGTTTGAGTCCCTTCCAACTCAGTTATTCTGGTTGTTCTGCTCTCCTCTCCTCTGCCTTCTGCACATCCATGCATCAGACACTGCATCCAGCTGTTCCTCTTCTTCCTCATCAGCCACCTCCAGACCTGGGGCTGTTGACTCTCCATTTGAGAGCTGATGGATGGCCCAGGCTCCGCCTCTCTCTCTGTCTCTCTGTGTCAGCTCCATTCCCTTTTCCCCCTCAGAGCTCTCAGGTTGTCTTATTGTTGACTCTGACTCCCATACCTCCTCTTACTCTGATTCGGCTGCTGGAGAGGCCTTTTCTCTTCCATACGCATACAAATACACACTCCCTTGTGTTATTTATTATAATGGATTTCCACCGAACTGATGGAAGTTTCTCAAAGACCATTTTTGCCCAACTTTACTTGGAACTCAGGATCAGCAGCTTCCTGGTGATTCAACATCATCAGGAACAGAAACACTATAACATTAATTTGTGGAATTTACTGGCATAAGATACGGTGGGGGCTTCTAGCTTAGATTAAAGTGGTCTTAGATATATTTATGGAAGGGATGTTAATCAGGGATTCAGTAGGAAGGTGGTTTCCATAAATATTCATGTCCAAAAGTAGCACAACTCAGAAGAGTAACTGCTGGAAAAGTAGTCTAAGAACCTAAATTTTCTAGTCCACAGCTTGGCAGGAAGCAAGATGAGGTTGAAGTACCATTGAAATCTCCACACATAAGCAAGTAGTTGTGCCAACTGAAAGCGGACCTGAAGGCTTTTTTACTTTCACTGTTCGATTCTGAAAAACAGATTCACAACCTAATGTGGATTGCAAGCCTCATGTGGACCTTATAGAAAGCTTTGGAGTCTACATGATAGCAGAGCCAAATGGGTAGAGTCAACATGGAGAAAAGAGATGTCCAAAGTAGCTAGATTTGCTCAATGAAGCAAGATTCACTTAATAAATGCAGTAAAAAATGGGGCAAAAACAGATCACAAAATTGGATGCAACGCACTTAACAGACATCTTGCTTAGCAATAGAAATTCTGACCTCAGTCCTGGTTTGTAAGTTGAGGACTACCTATATTAAGACTGCTGGGTCCAAATGATTTTTCAACATTCTCCACCAAATTTCTTTTTTTTTTAAATGTTATCAAATTTCTCCAGGGAAGCTGAAATTCTCCATCCATTTTTCAATAGGATTTGCCATTAGTTACTTAATGCTGCATATTTGCTGCCTAACCACCCATGAAAAAATTCCCTCATGAGTTTCCTTCAGAATTAATAGGCACCTCAGGAAGCAGGAAAGCTGAAGAACAATGCAAAGATGAATCTACAATTATTATTCCGGTTCTTATAATATGGAACATAAAATGTTAGGGTTGGAAGGAACCTTAGAGGTCTTCTTGTCCGACTTCATGCTCAAGCAGAAGACCCTATAGTATTCTGGAAAAATGGCTGTCTAGTTTCTTCTTAAAAACCTCCAATGTTGGAGCACTCACAGCCTCCAGAGATAACCCATTCTACTGATTAATTGTTCTCACTGTAGGAAATTTCTCCTTAGTTCTAAGTTGGTTCTCTCCTGGATTAGTTTCCATCCATTGCTTCTTGTCCTGCCTTCAAGTGTTTGGAGAATAGGTTGACTCCCCTCTTCTCTGTGAGAACCCCTGAAGTACTGGAAGACTGGTATAATGTCACCTTTCTCTTTGTTAAACTAGGACATACCAAGTTGTCGGAGATGACCAGGCCAATCTGAGGGAGTGGTGAAACACGTCATCAGTCTGGAATTTCTTCACACTCATAAATCTAATTCCCCCTTGTATTAGAATAGAATAGAATGGAATGGAATGGAGTAGAGTAGAGTAGAGTAGAGTAGAGTAGAGTAGAGTAGAGTAGAGTAGAGTAAGATAGGATGGGATGGGATGGAATAGAATTAGAACAGAACAGAACAGAACAGAACAGAACAGAACAGAATAGAATAGAATAGAATAGAATAGAATAGAATAGAATAACAGAGTTGGAAAGGACCTTGGAGGTCTTCTAGTCCAACCCCCTTCTTCGGCAGAAAACCCCACACCACTTCAGACACAATGGTTGTCCAATCTCTTCTTAAAAACTTCCAGTGTTGGAGCATCCACAACTTTTGGAGGCAAGTTGTTCCACATTAATTGTTCTCATTATCAGGAAATTTCTCCTTAGTTCTAAGTTGCTTCTCTCCTTGATTAGTTTCCATCCATTGCTTCTTGTCCTGCCTTCAGGTGTTTTGGAGAATAGCTTGACTCCCTCTTCTTTGTGGCAGCCTCTCAGATTTTGGAAGACTGCTATCATGTTTCTCCTAGTCCTTCTTTTCATCAAACTAGACATACCCAGTTTCTCCAACAGTTCTTTATATGTTTTAGCCTACAATCCCTAATCATCTTTGTTGCTCTTCTCTGCACTTTTTCTAGAGTCTCCACATCTTTTTTACATCATGGCAACCAAAACTGGATTCAGTTTTGCATGCAGCATTATGCTGACTCTTACCTACCACCCATTTGTCTTGACCATGAGTAGTTCAGATACTTGTTCAGAGGTATTTATTTATTTTTATTTGTCAATTGCTTAAAGGATAATAGGAATAAGTATGAACATGAGTAAGAATACAGGAAATAGGTACAAATAAATGGGGACAATTGGATAGGGATGGTAGGCATGATGGTGCACTTACAGACCTCTTAGGAATGGGGTGAGGTCAATATTGGATAGTTTGAGGTTAAAGGAGTGGGGATTTGTGGATGTAACAGAGTCAGGTAGTGCATTCCAGGCATTGACCACTCTGTTGCTGAAGTCGTACTTTCAGGTTTGGAGTGATTTATATTGAGTTTGTATCTTTTTTTTTTAATATAAATTTTATTTGAGTTTTCACAAAAACATAACACAATAAAACATCTTTTTTTTTAGAATAGCATGATCCCAGGTTATCACTTCTTCATACAGACACAAACTCAATTTCATATTGATCTTCGTGTTCTATTCCATATCTTATTACTATTTTAACATTTTCTCCATAATTTTTCCCCTCCCTTGGTTTTCTCAACTTTATCCGCTCAAAACAGTTTTGAGCTGTCAAAAACTTTTTGAGTGAAAATGTATCCAACGCGTCTGTCCGTTCTGCATCCAGCCAATGCATACGGGGAACATCCGTTTTACATCCCGTAAGTCATCATTATGCATCGCTATAATTCCCCCCGCCTAAGGGAATCCGCTGACGATCTGCGGCAACTCGCATTTCTGCTCCAGTGGGTAAAAACGGACAACAGGGGAGGAAGCCGAAACAGACGTGAGAACGACACCGCATGCATTAGTAGCACGGACGGAGAAAGGATGAAAAGGGATGCAGCTTGCAAGCAAGGCATTTAAAACGGGAAAAAAAATTCAACTAGAGAGGAACCTATCTCATATGAGGATTCTCTGCCGGTATGCCTATGAGGATGCCAAAAGTTCTTTTCAGTAGAAAAACCTATAATTTCCTATAAAAAAGGGAAGGAACTGAACCTGGATCTCACTTTCAGTCGGCACGCCTTGCTGTGCAGACTCTTGCAGCCTTCACTGGCTCTTGCTCTTCCACACCATCCAGTCATCTCCACATGGATCATCACATACTCCTTTTGGTAGCCACCAATCATTCTTCAACAGTGCGAAAAGGCCATCACAGTGCTCTTTCAAACTGTTTCTACATGAAGAAAAGGAGGTGGCCAAGAAGTGTCTTGGGTCCGAAGATAGATCGGGAGAAGAGGCAAAGTACGGACTTACAACAGCTGATGTGGGAGCTGAGGAATGAAGGACACTTCGTGCCAATTTCCAGAACACTTCATGAGGATGCCTCCAGCCATGTTTGGATGAAGTTGTGGAGCAGCTGAGACCAGGTTGACCAAGGGGCAAACACCAACTTCTGCCAAGCACTGGACCCTGGCTCAACTGGTGGCACTGACTCGCATCACCTTGCTCCGGGACCAACCTACAAGGAGCATTGCAGTAACACCTGGAGGGTGCTAGCCACAGGACACCATCAGCATTGTGGTCAAGAAGTCGGTGCAGGCAATCATCTGAAGAATACCTGGAGGAGCTCTCTCCAAGTGCCCCTCCACTGAAGAAGGCTGGAAGAGAAAGTTGCCAGATCGAGTGGTAATCAGAAGTGGAACTGTCCCCACACCAGTTTGGATGCATAGATGGCAAGCACCTGGCCTGCAAGCTCCAGCCAAGTCAGGGTTCCACTTATTTCAAAACTATAAGGGCTTCTTCGAGCAGCTCATACCTCTTCGCCATGGTCGATGCCTGACTACAAGTTCACTTTCTACATTCGATGCTTTCAGCAAACGGGTCAGCTTCAGATGCCCAGGTTTATACATATGCCAGTGAACCTCAGGATGGGCTGGAAACGCACCTCATCATGGGCTTCCCACAAATCCAGAAACGCCCTGCCCCAACGACACACAAGATGTGCCCCTTACTTCATCTGGGGTGATGACGCCTTCCTCCCTCAGAACCTACCTCCATGAAGCCCTAAACCTACAGATGCCTCACCCGTGAAGAAGGATCTCAACTACAGACTATCCAGGGCCAAGTTGCGGGTAGTGGAGAAAATGCCTTTTGAGGCGATTTCCTGGCCAACAGGTTTCCAGTACTTCTTCACCATCATGCATACATCATACCAGAGACCGTGAGGAGGATCGTGGAATGTTTTGCTGCAGTCCTTGCACACAATCTCATGCGCACTCTGCTATCCCTAAGTGTTGCACGATACAGGCTCATGGACCTCCAACTAAGTGCAATGGGACAGGAGTCTGGGGAATGGAGGCAAGAGGCGAACCTGATAAAGACACCTCTGGATGTGCAAGGCCCTCAACAGAGCTTCACGTGAAGGGGAAGAAGCAGCGCAACCCTCCTGGGAGACTTGGTGTAACGTCCAGCTGGAGAGCAGTGGAAGTGGCAGACAGGATGAAAGATGACATTAATGGAATGCTTCCTTTCAGCCTGTCTCATCACACTGATGAGATTGGGCCCATGTATGTTGGGTGGGCTACAATAAACAGGGCATTTTAATATAAGAGTGTCTGTTTAATGTTGACATGTTGTGGATGAATTGATTCACATTATATTAATTTAATAAAGGGCCATAGGTGTGGCACCTGGGAGGTGGACCATTACAGTCAGCTATTGCTTTGCACTGGAGGTTTATCAATCCCACAGCTATTCTTTTAACCCATCCCAAAGGTATCCCTGCCATCCACAGCTTATCTTAACCCATCTCCAAAGGTTATTCTGCCATCCCACAGCTATCCTTACCCATCCACAAGCATGCAAAAGGCTTTAAACATTCTAAAAAGTTTCCACCCAAGACTTTTATTTTACAAAATAAATGAAGCAAGTGTGTGAAGCAAAGAATAATCTTTATTAATAACAAGCGTTGTAAAAGAAAATTGACCCAAGTCAAGTGATCCAGAAGCAAAAATAAAGTCAACGGAGTAGCCACCCAGTCTCTGGCACTCTTCTTTGGATCACTCGGAAGGTGTGCCCGTCGGAGGTGGTAGAAGGGTCCAGGTGCTGTGGAGGTGCTGCTGCTGGAGTGCTTGGTCTGAAGTGCCAGCTGGTGGTAGCCTGGCCCCAAGAGGGCAACAGGGGGACAGTGTGTTTGAGGAAGCTCTGCAGAACGCTGGCCTAGCCCCGTGATGTTGAGGAGCCCCTTCCTCCATGACATGGAGTGTCAGTCCCAGTACCGCGATGACAGCAATGTACTGAGGTCTTGGGCTTGGCTGGTGGAGGTGGAGAAGGAGGCAAGTGTAGTGGGGCTGTCTGGTCTGCAATCTGTGGTGAGGACTGGTCTAGGTGGCTCGTGGCACGTGAGGTGGTGGCAATCTGTTGGCGTGGGTGACATCGGTGACGTGGGTGCATCGGTGGCATTAGTGGCCACTGGTGACGTGCCATGACATGTGCCTGGACTGGGAAGGGCGGCTGCCTGTGCTGCTGGACCTCCTGGTAGCGCCGTAGCCTTGGTTAAGGTGAGGCCTGTGGAAAGCCTTGGAAGGGAATGACATCACCTGGGGTGGAGGAGCAGACCTTGGACTGGAGCGCATTCAGCTTGTCTGAAGGTTGTGAAGAAGACCTGTGATCCTTTCCTTTACCAACCTGGTACTGTGCGTTTCCGCACAGATGTTTATGAGGGTCTGGTTGACGTAGGTGAGTGAAGGTTGTCAGTTGGAGGAATGGGGCGTCGGTTGTTGTACCTAGCTTTGAGAGAGAGAGACTACGCTGCTGTCTGATGGTGGAGTCTTCTATCTCCAGCCAGGACCCAGTGTGCTCTGCCACCTCCCTGTCTGCCTCTCTGCTGCTTTTCTGGTGGCAGGTAGAGCTGGGGGTGGAGAGTGTGGGTTGTTCTCTGGTGGACAAATGCCCTCTCTCCTTGCTTTCCCACTGCAATCAGGGGGTCCCTCCACGTGCCCCACCACGGGTATTTACCAGCTGGTGGCGGTTCTACACGTCGTGGGACGCTCGCAACAGACACGCTCTGGACATCAGCGAAGCTGACTCTTTGCCAGAAGAGGACTTGGCTTCTCATGAGGTGCCTGCAGGAGAGGGTATGTGAGAGGGGCGCTCCTTGGGCAGATCTCACCCTCCAGGAAGCTGTTAACTTGGCCATCACAGAGGTTCTCTGTCCGTCAGCTTGACGTGGGCCTGGCCAGATTTCTTGAGGTGGCGCTTCCGTGTTATCAGTGTGCATGTGCTTATTCCAGCCGAGGAGCATCTCTGAAGTGCTAGCCCCAGGCTCTCCGACCTTCTCTTTCCAAGCAGCCTGCTTCCTTTGTTGTCTCGATAGAGCCTTGTGTCCCTTCCGCCAAAGATTCATTCTGCCCTCAGCCATTCCTAGCACCTCCTCCTCATTTCCTCTTCTTATGTTAACGTGCATTGGCTTCTCCTCTCCCGTTTCACGCGTCTGCCTTTCCTCCGTCTGGCATGGCCATACATGGGGCCCTCATCAGAGGGGCTTTCGGGATGTTGTAGGGGTCTCCTCATCCACACCTAACCACCACCAGCCAGCAAGCAACAACAACGTAAGCCAGACATATAAAGCCAGCACCAGCAGACCAGAGCACCAGCAGGACCAGGAGCCACCAGCAGGGACAAGGCTAGCAAGCCAGCGGGACCAGCAGGTACCAGGGAGCACAGAGCACCAAGCAGAACTCAGCATGGACCAACAGGCCAGGAGCAGCGCCAGGCAGAGTAAGCACCAGCAGGACCAAGCAGGACCAGGTAGGACCAGAAGGCAAGTGCCAGCAGAGTAAGCACCAGCAGAAGCCCCTACTCACCACGGAGCAGTGCCAGCCAGAGTTACAAGCACCCCAGCAGAAAGCACCAGACTGGCCAGAAGCAGCTTTCGAGCAGGAGTTAATGCACTTCAGCAGCATAAAGCTATCACCGGCCAGAAAGCACCAAGCACGCAGAGAAAGTACACAAGGCAAGAGCACCAGCACCAGGTAGCAGTGCCACGCAGATCTAAGCAACAAGCAAGAAGCACCACACCAGAAGCAGCATCAGAAAGCTCCAGCACAGAAGAGCAAAGCCCGAGCAGCAGAAGCCCCACAAGAAGAAGTCAGGGTCCAGGGGTGGGAGGGTGGCCCTGGTCCCTCTTTGCAGGGCTGGCAGCGAATGGCTAGAGGCTTTCTCTTCGCTCCCCATGGTTGTTGGCTGTGCTGGCTGGCTGGCTGGCTGGAGCTGTGTCTGGCTGCAGGTCTTTCCTCTGAATGGTGGACCCTGCTTTGCGAGCTGCTTCCCTTTATATCCTGCGAGGGCTGATGCAGCTGCATCCTCCTCCGCATGCGCATGTGAATGCCTGTGCATCCGTAGGCTTCCGCTATGGCTTTCCGCTCTGCATCCGCTTTCATCTGCTTGGCATCCGCTCTTGCATCCACTCCTTTCCGCTGCGCGTGTCCGCCTTTGCTGTGCTCCCCCCGGAAGGCCCTGCACAATGGTTGCCAATCCACTCCCATGCACACATTCCATCCGCGCTAGGCTTCCGGTGGAGATCCACTTTCCATCCGCCCTACGTCCTCCCCCCGTCCATTCTTTCCGTTGTTTTATCCGCTTTCTTTATCAATTATTGCAAATTCGGGCCTTTTGGAGAAGCAGATAACAACTGGATGGAACATTTTGCTAGTCCGCTGTGTCCTTTTTACAAACGTTTTGCATCGTCGGCCAGTGTGACAGGGCCCTTAAAGGAAGGTTGGTTTTTTTTTTAACAAAAGAATTCTGAATCTGAGAAAATGAGCGCGTAAATCACATATACAAAGTGATGGCAACATTCCCACCCCCAACAGTTCAATTGGCTCATCCAATTAAAAGTTGTGTATAGCATCATGTGGGCATCTCCAGATGGTGATGAGGCTTCTGTCTGTTGATCTTGGCATATTTTGATAAAAAGTTGCAGTTGTGCATAGCATAGGATAGAAGTCTAAGCAAGAAACTCCCCCCGCCTTATACAGTTCTGTTTTGTGAAACCTCCAGCTCACTTCCCATAATCATGTCACCCCTCCTCCCCCCATTATTTATGACAGCTGAAAGATGCAAAGCAAAGGAAGAAAATATTGAAGGCTGACACTACCAGTGGGCTACACCAGTTGGCAGACATGATCAGAAAGACTAGAAGCAGCATCTCACTTACTTCGGCCACATCATGCAGGGGACTTCACTAGAGAAAGCACTTATGTTGGGAAGAGTAGTGCTAAAATGAACCACCAAAGAACACAATGGCTGGACACCATCAAAGCTGACACCAGCCAGAGCACAGAACAACTCAAAAGAAGTTGTGCAAAATCAGAAGATGTGGAGAAATCTGGCCCACAGCATTAACAAGAACTGGACATGATTGATTGGATAACATCATTATCATCTTCAATCATAATGGCTAGAAAAATGATACTATATTACTATGTTGAATCAATGGGTTTCTCAGAGACATCAGATTATGAAACAATGCACCTCTTATTTGAAGCCATAATGATACTTGTTTCACTGTGATGTAGCATGATGCCTCATGGCTACTTTTACACATCCTGTTAAGATATGATTTCCTTAATCAAGATGTATCGATGTAGCACAATTGATTATGTTGATAGGGCATGGTAGGCGTACATCACAAATTATGAGCCAGAGTATCTAGGTTTACACACAGAACAATAAGCCCAAACTAAACAAATCAAATTTGGGATTGTGTGAATCTGGCTACAGCTTGATCAATAAACTTGGGGAGGTTCTGATTTGTGAAAAGCAAAGAAATTGGTTCACTTGAAAAAAAATGCAGAATATTAGAACAGTGCAAGGTGACTTCATTGCACAAGCATTATTCGTTTGGCATCATTATGGTTTGTTGGGGGATACTGCAAAGATAGGCCAAAAAATCAGGGGGTTCAAGCACCTTTAAAGGCTAGAACATTTTGGCTATATATGTGGTTTCTTCCCCAAACCACAAAAACTTTAACCTTAGACTGTTTACTATTGACCTCATCCCTTTCCTAAGAGGTCTGTAAAGGGCATGCATAAGCACACCAACGTGCCTACCATCCCTCTCCTATTATTTTTCTTATATGTGCCCATTTCATGTATTCATAACTATGTATATACTTATACTTATTATTTTATAAGCAATTGACAAACCAAATAAATAAAAATAAAATAAAATAAATAAATAAATAAATAAAAATAAATAAATGAAATAAAAATAAATATATTTGGGACAACTGGGGAAGAGAAGTGAACAAAAAGGGACATAACTGAGGTATTTAAAATCATCCCTGTAGACTAAAACTTTTTGTCTGTTTGAAATGTTACCATAAATGGTCAATCTGGAAGGAGAGGACAATCACTTAATCATGAGCCAACAGTGTGGGGCAGCAGCCAAAAAAGATAATACAATCCTGGGTTGTATAAACAGAGGAATAGAATCAAAATCATGTGAAGTATTAGCATCCTAGTAAGACCACACTTGAAATACTGCAACCAATTTTGGTCACCATACTACAAAAAAAGATGTTGAGACCTTGGAAAATGTTCAGAGAAGAGCAACTAGGATGATCAAAGGCCTAGAGACTAAAACATATAAAGACCGGTTGCAGGATTTGGGTTTGGATAGTCTAGAGAAAAAAAGGATTAGGGGTGACATGACACCAGTATTCTGGTATTTGAGGGGCTACCACAAAGAAAAGGGGGTCAGCTTATTTTCCAAAGCATCCGAAGGTAAGACAAGAAAGAATGGATGGAAACTAATCAAGGAAAGAAGCAGCCTGGAATTGAGGAGAAACTTCCTGACAGTGAGAACAATTAACCATTAATTGGTTTAACATAAACAATTAATTCTGAAGGCTTGCCTTCAGAAGTTGTGGGTGCTCCATCTTAGGATGTTTTTAAGAAGAAACTAGACTTACCTGAAATAATATAGGACAACTTCTCCTGCTTGAGCAAGGGGCTGGACGAGAAGACCTCCAAGGTCCCTTCCAGCTCTATTCTATTCTAACCTGTGGCATTCATTACCACATGTGATGGCCACATTCTTGAATGACTTTCGAAGGAAAGATTAATTTCATGGAGGTCCAATCTATGTCTAATTTAATGAAAAGAAAACTAAGGGTGACATGATGGCAGTATCCCAATATCCCAGGGGCTGCCACAAAGAATAGGGTGTCAGTCTGATCATCAAAACACCTGAGGGCAGGACAAGAAGCAGTGGATGGAAACCAATCAAGGAGAGAAGCAACCTAGAACTAAGGAGAAACTTTCTAACAGTGAGGACAATTAACCACTGGAACAGCTTTGCCTTCAGAAGTAATGATTACTCCAACAGTGGAAGTTTTAAAGAAGAGATTGGACTAACATTTATCTGATATGGTATAGGATCTCCTCAGGGGTGGGATTCAAATTTTTAACAAGCAGTTCTGTGGGCATGGCTTAGGTGGTGGGTGTGGCTTGGTGGTCATGTGACCGGGTGGGCGTGGATTGGTGGTCATGTTATTGGCTGGGTGTGGCCAACTCAATATCACTCACATCGAGGCACGCATCTCCTCGCCTGCCCTNTAAGGGTTAATGGAGAGGCAGTTTCTGTAAGCAACACCAGAATGTTTCCTTCCTGCCTTCCTTACAGGATTAGGCCAGTAATTTCTTCTAACAACCGGTTCTCCAAACTGCTTAGAATGTTAACAACCAGTTCTAGTGAATAGGTACAAACTGGTAGAATCCCACCCCTGGATCTCCTGCTTCAGGAGGGGCTTGGACAAGAAGAACTCCAAGATCTCTCCCAATTCTGTAATTCTATTTTGTTATTCTGATATCTCCACACTGGAGACAATATGTCTCCAAACATCAGCTGAAGTAATAGAGAGGTATATCTTTCCACCTTCTGCCTGCAAGCATCTCACAGACCTCTGCTTGGCCCCTTCAAAGATGAACCTTGACCCAACCCAACAGGACGCATCTTATATTCTTAAAGCCCATGTCACACTGCACCAACGGATGGAAATAGGATGTAAAACGGAGAGAAACACTTGCCAGCCGCTGGTTAACACGATTCGTCCGTTCTGTACTCACTGCCTCCGTTTTTCATCCTCTCTATCCGTCCAGCATCCGTCGACTGAGGTTCCAT
>BHFT01016817.1:0-39361 GCA_004320025.1 Laticauda laticaudata
TTTAACTGTGAATGACTTTGGACTGCCTATTTTGAACTTTGCTTAAACCTTTATTGAAAGTAAAACCCTACATTTACCGTACAGTGTATCTGTATGCTGTGTGTGTATTATTCAAACACTATTCTCTATACATCTCCCTGTATGTGCTCATTCTCCTAACGGGGAATTACCGCAACAATCTTGCTTTGCATGTAATGAGTCTGTCTCATATATTAAGTTCACCTTTTAAGTTGCATTACTGAAATAAATGAACTTTTACACAATATTCTAATTTTTTGAGTTTCACCTGTATGTGTGTTCCCCTTTCCAAGCATCTGTTTCTGCTCTAGTGTTGTGTCTGATTGTGGTATCCTCAGCCAGAGCTGCCCAATGCAGATATTTCATGGGATGATGTATTCAGACCTGACAACCCAGCTCTGGACACCTAGACCTTCACTCAGCCTCTTTGCCAACTCACACAAAAGCTGGGTTAGCTGGCTGAGAATGTACCACACTAGCAGTTTGGAAGATTCAATGGCTTCTGAAAATGAAAGTGCAGCGGCGGAGATTTCTGCAAGAGTCTTTCAACAAATTTGGTTAACAAAGTCTCCACAAGCTACCTGTTTGTGCTGGCTTAAAGGTGCTTGACCCATTGATAATATCTAGAAAGCTACTGAGGCTGAAAGGCTGCTGCTCCACCTCCCTCTGGAATCAGTCACAAGCACAGCAGCCAGACCATTGGGTGACATCCTCATGTGTTCATTCTGATGTGTCTGTTTCATGTGTACATACATGCCAGGATGCAGGAAGACCCGTGGAAATTATGAGCCACACCATCTACTTTGGTGGGACAACCCAAAACTTCAGGAAAATTGATCTAGTATGTTTGGTAGATATGTGCCTTACTCTGCAGTTTGTCCCTGGACAGGAATGGGGATGAAGCAATGGCATCTCAATGTTCACCTCTAGTATTTGTCCAGTAGGCTCTTCAAAGTGAAAACAGTCTCTTGCTAGATCTAGGAGGGATGGTAAGAGTACAAAACCTGCTGCGACAATTTGTGCTCCTCTGAAATTATCTACAGCAAGGAGGAATCTATCAATTGATGCAATCTGGGAATTTTATGTCCTGCAGCCCGAGAATATGTCCATTCCTCTCCTTGTGGCCCAAGGAAATGTGAACAGGAATGGAGTTGTGTTCTGACACAGAACAGAATGGACCTACTACTCCACACTTTGAGCCACTCCTAAAACCACATGCAGAAAGGACCAAAACTGAGCTTCTGGGCTCTTCCACGTGGGGGGATGGGGTCAGGAAAGATGTAGCTCCTCCTTCAATCCCACTGTGGGCCAGTCTAAAGAACACAATGGGCCTTATCTGCCCAAACTTCAGAGACCCATCTGAAGTTCAACGAACACTGAGATGGACTGACAGTTCTCTACGGTGCTAAGGAAATAGTTTCAGCCCATCAAGTGTGCTTGGACAGGGAATGTTCACCTTACTGATGCTTCGGAAGGCCACCAAACCTTTGATCTTCCCCTTCTGTAGGTAAGAACCCTTCCTGTTTAACATGGCATACATGGCACAAATGATTCATGGGATTACGGGAGAAAACCACTCTCTCGTATCATGGAAAGAACTCCAAACCCTGGATGGATGGTAAACAAGGATGCACATTGCAGCTGCTTCCCTTCTTGCCTCCCCATGTTGAGAAATGGAGCTACTTAAGGCCCCTACAATAAACTCTGTTCATCTCTCATTGTGTAGAATTTATGCCACATTTTTATCTGTTTGCTTTATTAACACTGGAGCTATAAAACTACCACATTAAGATTCAATGAACTTTTTTATTTATCATCCAAAAGTAACAGAACAGGGCTGTAATGAATCCCTCCAGCTGATATTTTAAACAGATACTAGCCCTTTTACTTATCTTGACAGGCAATTAAAAAAAGTGTGAATTTTTTTCACAGTACAGTCAACTCCACCCAAACTAAGGTAACGGTGGATAGAAATAAAATGCCCCCCAAATTAAAAGAAAACTTACCCACCCTCCTCCTCCTCCCATATTACATCATCACAACTCACAAATCTGTACAAAATGTTCACTTTATAAAGCTCTGATGTAAAAATCAAATCAAGCAGCAATTCGGTAAGTGCAGCACGGGGCCCGTTGTAGCTCTATTTACAAGGTTCTTGTAACTTTACATGAGGACAAAATGCCATCCCGGTGGCTGAGTCTGTCCTGTCCCCTAGACCGGGACAGGTTTTGCTTTGGGGTTCTCCTTCTCTTTCTCCTTGCTCTTCTTCGACTTCTTCTTCTTGTGTTTATGTTTTTGGCTCTTCTCGGCTTCTGACTCGGTGCCAGGGTGTTTCTTATGCTTCTTGTGCTTCTTGTGTTTCTTGTGCTTCTTCTTATCCTTCTTCTTCCTCTTCTTTTTACTATCCTGACTGTCCGCAGAACTGGCGCTGCTGCTGCGGCTCCGGCCTTGGCTCCCTGAGGGGCTGGCACTGGGGCTGCTGGGGCTCTGGCTGGGCTGGGGGGCCAGGGCAGTGGGTGCTGCAGCCTCTTTTGGCTTCTCTTTCCCATCTCTGGTTTTTTTCCCTGGGGAGTTGTTCTGTTTTGTTGAACCGTTGCTGTCACTGTCGCTTTCGTTGTAGTCTGGGACAAAAGCTGCCTCGTCCGTCTCCCGCGTTGGGTCCGAAGAGAGCCGGGACGTGTGGCTCACCTGAGGCCGTGGCTTGGCGGCATTCTTGTCGTTCTGCGGAGCTCCTTGCTCCTTGGCTTCTGGGGAGCCCCGTCTGAATGTAGACTTGCTTCCAGATGCCCCCCTCTCTTTGTTGCTCCAGGTCTCTGAGGATGGCCGCTGCTTCTCTCTCTCCTTGCCCGAGCCCTTTTCTTGGGCCTTGGGCTGTTCTGCTGGACGCCTGGAGTCGTAGGTGTTCTTGGGGTCGTTCTGCCTGCGGTCCCTGGATGGGCTGTAACTGCTCCGCTTGGAGTCCCAGCTCTCCTTCTTGGGCTGCTCTGCTCGCTCCTCCCTGGTCTTGCTCTTGGACGCGGAGGGGGCCAGTTCCCGGGTCCGTGAAGGTGACGCTTTCTTTCGCGTGAGCCCACTCCGTTCCTCTCTGCGCTTGGAGCTGGAGTGGTCTCTGCTGCTGTCCCCATCTAACTTCTTCTCTCGGCTAGGAGTAAAGTCCTTTGGGCCGGATCCATGGGCAGAGTCATGTTTGTCTGAAGATCTGCTGTCCCGGGAGGAGTGAGAAGATCCACCCTTGGCATTTCCTTGCTCTGTCCCACGCTCTGAACGGTCCTTCTCTGGCTGAGCTCCACTCTTTCTTTTCTCAGAAGGGTCTCGGTCAGAGGCGGTGTGGTCCCGGTCTTTGGCCTTCCCCTTCTCATTGGATGCCACTGTTTTGCAGGTTTTGGGGTCAGGTTGCGAAGTTTCACGGCCAGGTTCTTTTGTGGCTCTTGGATTTCTCTCTGTAGGTTCAGGGTCCTTCTCGTTCTGTTTGACAGGAGTGGGCAGCTTTGTGTTGACAGTCTTGATGACACTGGCCGGCTTCCCAATGGCAGATGGGACTTGTGCAGACTTAACGTTCTCTTCTTCTTCCTCAGAGTCAAAATCATCTTTGTCCCACTTGGACTGGGGAACCTGGATCATGATGATGACATCTTCAGCAGGGGCAGTAATGTCATTGTTGTATTCTTCCATAGTCTTGATGACGGTGCGCTTGGTGTCTACTTTATCTTCCAGCTTCTTCACTGGACTGCCTCCAGCAGAGCTTGTACTGAGGAGGCAAGAAACAAGAGAGGTTTATTGTGGGCAATATCAAACTGTGTAATTTCAACTCCTAATTTTGCAGTGGGAATATGAGTTTCCCTGTCTCACCAAAAAGACATTTGTCTAACGGCCTAACACAGGGGTCTTCAAACTTGACAGCTTTAAGACGCGTGGATTTCAACTCCCAGAATTCTTCCTCCAGTCATGATAGCTCAGGAATTCTGGGAGTTGAAGTCCACTAGTCTTAAAGTTGCCAAGTTTGGAGACCTCTGGTGTAGTGTGTAGACCAGGGGTCTTCAAACATGACAGCTGAGGACTTCAAATCCCAGAATTGCTCCTCCAGTCATGTTAGCTCAGGAATTCTGGGAGTTGAAGTCCACAACTCTTACACCTGCCACGTTTGAAGACCCTTGGCCTAACATAAGGAAATGTCCTGGTAACTACCAGATGCTTTAAATTTTGTTAAAGAATAAGTTTATTCCATAAAATGGCCTGATTTCATCTTCAACTGTTCTAACTCTAGAGGAGCAAAATGTGACTTGTTAAACTAATATTAAAAATCTGCATCATATGGTTCTGAGAAAAAACTGTCAAAATTCCAGGCAACCATTCCTTGCCTCCAGGGCAAGCCCAATATAATTCACATTATAGTTGTTATTGTTTTTTGTCAGGAATACAAGGGAAAGATACCTACAAGCAAAAAAAAAAAAAAAACCCAACCAACCACCAGNAAAAAAAAAAAAAAAACCCCAACCAAAAAAAACCCAAGATCCCAGAGAGTCATGAAGGAACAGGCCATGGTCATCTCTGGGCTACATGAATTGGAAGCAAAGGACAATTAACTGAGGGTTTACCAGGGAAGGGATTCAGCCCCATCAGAAGAATTCAGAACTATTAACAAAAGGATCTGAGGGAGCTTAACGGAAGGGCTTGGGACGGTTTAACAAGTCATGGGCAGGAACCACCATTGTGCCCTCCTCGTAAATCACAGTACCTGGTGTAATCGACCAGCGTGGAACCGGATCCATCAGCAGCCACCACTTTTCTCCTCAGCTTCCCCTTGGCTTTGTCTTGCTTCACTTTGCTCGCCACTGCCGGCTCAGGCTTCTCGGCTGAGGCTTCTTTCACCGGAGGGACATTGTCAGCACTGGCAATCTTTTTGCCCGTTTCTCGGTTCAGCTTAATCTTCTTTGCAGGAACTGGTAAAACAGCTTTGTCCTTCTCAGGGGTCCTCTCTGTTTTCTCTGCTTCTGGATCATTCTTCCCCTTTGGCAATGGCTTCGATTCTGCAACTTCTGGCTTGGAAGCTTTTTGTAATGTGGCTTCAGGCTCCTTCTCAACTTTGTCCTCCATTTTTCTCTTCTTCTTTTCAGGTTTGGCATCTACTGGTTTGGTTCTGTCAATGGGTTTCTTGGATTTTTCGTCCTTGCTGGACGGCTTCTCTTGCTTGGTCTCCTTGGGATGCTCCTTCTTGGCCTTCTCCTCCTTGGTGGACTTAGTCTCTGGATGCTCTTTTGTGCCTCGGGGGTGGACTTTACGGGGAGCACTTGGAGGCTTCTCGTCCTTCTGGGAGGAAGGTTTGGGACCATCAGCCTTTGCCAACTCTTCCTTCACCTTTTTGGAAGGAGGTTCAGCCCGTGGGGATCTTTCACGGTCAGCCTCTGCCTTCTCTTGAGATGCTGCTTTAGCCGGTTTGACTTGCACCTCCTTCTTGGTAGTAGCAGCCCCTTCGGAGGTTTTCTGCTTCGTCTTTTCCACCCTTCCCTTCGGCTTCTCTTTCCTCTCCTTATCAGAGATGGGTTTAAAGGCAACTGAATCCGCTTCCATTGGCTCGTCCCGGACAGGAGTGGCATCGTCCCGGCTCGTGGGCACAAAAAGGGAGTCTGGTCTGCCCTCTTCGCCAGAAGCAGGTTTCCGTGAGCCCTCCAACAAGTCAGTGCTAGGAAAACTGTCACCTTCTTCTCCCCTCCGTCTTTTCCGGTGTTTCTTGTGTCTATTCCCTTTTGCATCCCCTGGAAGATTGTCCATTTCTTTGTCCTTCAGTTTGGTTATGTCTTTCATATTGTGGCCCTCTCTTCCTGGCAGCTTTTCAGAGTAGCCGCCACCTAGATTTCGGTTCCGATGCCCGAGCCCTCCAGGATAATCGTCTCTGCGACCCCGAATGTAAGGGGAATTCTCTCTCCTTGGTCCAGGAGGGCCAAATCGTTCTGGGGAGAAGTTCTCTCTGTTAAGCAAAGGTCTGGGTTGGGCTCCAGTTGGGAAGCCCTTAAAGTATTTTTCATACCATTCTCTGTAGCTCTCCCCCCAGTCACGGTATCTTTCCTTCTCAAAGGGGTCTCTCATATCCACAGATCTCCCATAATATGCTTTCATGTCATAAACTGGGATTTCTCGGTAGCGACCAAAATACTCTCGTTCTCCTTCTCCCTGAGGAACGGGCCGCTTATTCGGGGACTGGCCTCTGTATGCTGGAGATCTTGACCGAGAATGGTACCTTCTGTATGGGGGTGACCTCGATCTTGATCGATGATATCCGTGTGATCTTGACCTGGAGCGGTAATTCCGGCTCTTGCCTCTGCCCCTCCGGCCATAGGGGGGCGACCTCGAGTAGGAGCGAGAATGGGAGCGGCTAAAGGACCGAGAGTACGAGCGAGAGCGGGATGAGCCAGATCTTGACTTGGAGTAAGTGTAGGAACTTCTTGAGTAGGAAGATGCACTATATGGCGATTTGGACCTGGAACACAATGAAAAGAAATGCAAAATTGTAGCTTCTGGATCTCTGTAAAAATTACCTTGCATCACAGAGACAAGAGAATTCTGCAGTATTTATTTTAAATATTGACATTCGCCATATACAATTCAAAAACTGGTTAATAATACTTTGAGTGGACCCAGAGGACTTTTCCAGCTTTTAGAAAAGATCCTGAAACTTTCAGAAAGAGTTCACCAAATGTCTACTCTGGCAGTTCCCTAGGCTGTGGCTGGATATCAGCTAGATAATTAACAAATGTTTTGTCTAGTACTCTTACAAAGAGTCCAAAATTGTTTGAGAGAACACCTGTGCGTGTGTACAAACTGAACTCCTAATCTCTGTGCAGAACCGCTATGAACATTCTAGAGCTGGGTTGCCTGCAAGTCTGGGCTCTTGAGCCACTTCGCTGCACGCCTGGAGGACGGACGACCATTGCTTCAATTCCTCAGAAACAGGCCAGAGAAATGGCCCAAAATGTCTGAGAGGCCCCAGGACAATTTGGGTGAATGCCACTCAATTGGGTTGCATTTCTCGAGAAATGACACTGCTAGTTGGCTTTAAAGGAAAACAATCCATTGTTTTAAATTTGGCATGGGTTATAACTTCTCAGGTTACTTTTAATAGAAAGCAGGCTAGAACTTGATTGCACATACACTTTTTATCCCCCAGAAAATAATCCATCACCAATTGGTGTTTTCCTGCTATAATTAATACAGAATTAAGGGGATTAGGGGTTAGGCCTCCAAGGGCTGTGTTGGAAAGAGACCTGCTTGGGGGAAGAGTGCAGGAGCAGCCCTTGGGGATTCCTAGCAGCAGAAACAGCCCAAGGGGACAGGTGGGGTTGGGCTAGATGCAACTCCTGGGTGACAGTGAGGAGAGCCCAGGATGCTGGCAGAGAATGCAGCAGCCATGATTTATCTCTGGGCACAGGTAGCAGCAAGCAAGAGGCCCACCAGGATTGCATCCTTGTTCTTGGGACAAGAAGGGCATGAAACTTCTTTTGCTTGCTTCCTACCTTCTTTTCCAAGGGAGCTGTTCCCTGAGAAATGGCTGAAGAGCACATGGAGGCCAGAGCAGTACTGACCTTCCCTTGCCTGCCCACCTGTCAGCTGGAAGAGTAAGGAAGAGGGGGTGGCAGGCAATTGGAGATGCCTGTTCTCACCACCAGTTTCTCATGACCAGCAGAGATGACCGGCCTAAGCACCCTGCTCAGTGCAGGAATAGGAACATAGTCACTTAGTCTGTCCAGTGGGGTGTGGAACTACACTTCCCTAGCCTGGGGCAGAAAGCTGTTGATATTGTTGCCCTGGTGAGATGGGTGGTAAAAATGATATAAAGGGTAACCTGAGTCTATATGAGACCCTGGAAAAGCAACAGGTAGAGATGCCCTGGCTCAAGGATGGGCAGTGCAGCCTCCTGAGCACCTCAGACTGGGCAGGGCAGAAATGCTCAGACTGTTTTGGCCTTTGCTTTTAGCAGGACATTTGAGGCACTCCACAGATGCCTTAAGTCCTGCAAAGACCGAAAGCATCCATTACACTTCCATATTCACGAAGAAATTGGGCTCCAGGATCCAAAATGGCTGCCTTAAGCCTCAGTGCTTAAGATCTCAGTGCAGATCTCAGTGCTCAGCTACTTCTGACCCTACCCACCAGAGTAAAAAAAAAAAGTCTGCTCCACCAGAAGCTAATCCTCCACAGCTCCCAGTCAGGAGACCAACTGAAAAAGGCTGTCCACCCATCTTCTGGATGCAAAGTAGAAGCTGCTCCCATGGCAGGTGAGGGGAGGACACCTAGAAGCAGCAGCAGACGGATCCCTGGAATTGGCTCTTGCCAAGAATAATTTCTCTGCCCACCGTGAAACCATTGTACAAGAAAACGTAACATTCAGGGATTGGGATGGGATGAGGTGGTTATAATCATGATTTTTTTAAAATCAGGATGTTGATTAATATTATACATATTATATGGTTTATTATAAACTATTTCCATAGGTGTTGTTTTATATTTAAGTTAAGTGGCATAAAAGCAGCTGCACTAAATAAACAAATTTTGATAGACACGTTTAAAAAATTACCGGGAATAAGAACGCCTGCGTTCCTTCTGAATTTTTTTATATTCCATCAGTTCTTTAGCAAAATCATTTGTAAACTCATCAAGCTTTGACTTTTTCTTTTCCCTGTTAAAATAAGAAAAACATTGTGCTGCAATGCAATTCTGTACTGATAAAGCGGGCACTAAGAGTACTAACTCAAACAAGGACTGCATGCCACATATTACTAAAATGCGAATCATCGGTTTGTTTTTTTTTTTGGTTTTTTTTTGAAAGACGTTTCATAGTATTTTATTAGAATTACAAGTTTCTGGGTTTTAGATCTGAAGGCTTGTAGTGAAAAACCAACATCTGAAATCTCACGTTATATGTCATGTTTGCTCGCAGCACACGCATTTTGAGCACAGCTGCAGCCAAACGTCTACTGAAACAGAAGAATGAAATATAACGGAACTTCATCCAGCGCCAAATACTTACTCCTCTTTAAGTCTCCGTTGCTCTCTGTAAAACTCCTCCCTAGATAAAGGAGGTGCTTGGGTCGTTGGGATGGTATTTGAGTGAGCCGTTGGTACTGGTGTTGGTACCCATGGTGTTGATATGTTTGCTGGAGCCGGGGGGTATCCCGGAGGGGGGACAGTGTACCCAGCTGGTGGAGGCTGACCAGGTGGAAATTGAGGAGGAAACTGTGGCGGAGGTACCCCCGGTGGAAGAGGAAGTGCGTGGGGAGGAGGAGGATACAGGGGAGGTGGAGGCACGGGCACAAAGACTGGTGTTGAGGCTGGCAGTGTTGGGGCCTGAGTCCTTTGTGTACGATCACTATGCGGGCGTCCTCGGTTTGAACTTCTAAAGAAACCCAAAAACATGTTGTCACTGAGTGTCACACTTGTCTTTTGTTCGCAAGAGAGGAGGAACGTGAAACGGAGAGAGCATTCTTTTGCAGTCATGGCCTATGCTGTCTTACAGCTCAACCACAGACTAACCTGTTCTGCCGTCCTCCCTCTGTAGCTCTCTAGACTTAGACAAAGAGCCCTCCCCACAATATATATACTCATAAACACTGGCACATTGGCTAAGTTCTGCTTCTTAGCATTTTCCACAGCCGTGGTTGTGTAGTTGCTGTACTCTGCACCTCAACTCCCTTTCGAGAACCACCTTTGAGTTTTTTTCAAGGCTAACTAAACTAGAATTACACAGAGGTTTGAGTTTTTTTAGCTTTGCTTATAGCTGATAATATAGCAATTTGCCCCCCAAAATGCTAAATTCTAATATTAATATGATTGAGATAATTTTCTAATCTTATACCCAACTGTACACTATGAACAAATGTGTTACATTTCCTTGCTCATTTTAGTCTAGAGACAGATTTAAAATGTTGCTCATTAGCATAACATTGGAACCCTTTTAGTAGCAACTGATGCTTTCTATGCATATACAAACAGCTATTTAATGATTATGTTCTACACTTGCTGCCTAAGAACACATACACACATACACAAATGTGCACGCACATGCACACACAACCATGTAGAAAGAGAGATATTCTGAAAGGATACTTACGGCTCCCAGCCTGACCTACTGGCTGCAGAGCGGACAGGATTTGTTCTCATTGGCTGACCTGTGTAGACAAGAAATTGTTTTCAATACGGATGGCAGATACTCCACCTGCATATGACAAGAATGATCCAAGCTGTGCAAACTTACCCATAGTGGGTATTGAATGCCCATGAGAACTCAGCTGCCCAGTCAAGGCTGCTTGTCCAAGCACAGGAACCTGATAGCCCTTTGGGAAGGAAACAGAAGGGGATTAATTGGTGCTGCTGCTGTAAAATACACCATCCGCTTCCATTTGGCAACAAGGCTTACCTTTTCTTCCAGCACAGTGCTAATTGATAAAGAGGAAGGAGGCTTTGTGTGATCGGAGGCCAACACAACAGCAGCAGCTGATCCAAGACAATCACCCTCCCTGGAGAGGAACAAAGAGTTTCCAGGTTATTTGGTGATAACATTGGGAAAGAGGAACAGTCTTTTCATTATTACAAGCACTTAGAGGAAAAAATGGGAAATGTATTAAATGAGCAGATAAATAAATTACTACAAAGGCATCTGACAACAGAGATGAAGCTATAATAACTATATAATTATACATTTATACGGTCTACGCATCAAAGACACAAAGAGCTGGAAAAGTGACAGATAAAGTAAATATCATTAAGAGATTGAAATGTTTTCTAAACCAAGGAAAAGGTTTGAAGGTAAACAGGGAAATTCTTTTGGAAGTGCTCTGTGCTATCATTAACTTGTCATCTTCTAGTAGCTTTTTATTTAGTAGGTTATGGACAGGTCTTATAATATCACAGAGCACTAAACCTTGTCCTGATCTGAAATAGTGAGTTACTTCCCACCCATGAGGAAGAGCAGAAAACAGCTATATTACACATGTCACAAGATAAGCTCAACTATCATTTACAAGTCCAATTTTCTAGATACATGAACCAATAAATTACCACAAGAGCTGGCTAACACAACATATTGATTAAAATGTGGTACTATGTGGTACTATAACTGATCAAGTTAGTTTATAACATCTTTTTCCATGTCGTTCTTGGTCATTTTTAAATTAACTGCGGTCATTGTTCAAAAATATATTTCAATGTATTCAATGTTAAAATATTTTACTTCACTCTGTATTGTGATTTGAGTTTGAATCTTCTTTTCCTTTAATTATAATCTGTAGTTCCCTCTAATAGCCGATGTTTTAAAAGTCTTATAATTTTTTTATAGAATTCAAAACGAAAGTTTTTTCCTAGAGGAAGGATTCTTGATAATCAATTCCCAAATATTATTTAAAAGGTATCTGGACCCTTAGTCTATTTGTAAGTTTCTAAAATTATATAAACTATCTGTGTTTCCCTGGTTTTTCCCCTATAAAATGCTTCTTGTGATGAGACCTTATAAAGGCATTTTCAGGCACAATTTTGGTTTATATCTATTTCAAATTCTCCACCTGGCACTTCTAATATAATGATTTTTGAAATCTACATTATCCTAAATTTATCATTCCATGGGAAACCAAACCAAACCACAGGTTTGGCCCTTCAAATTCTAAAACTCTCTTATTTCTCAGCATGTCCACTTCTTCATCCAAACCAAGCAACAGGTTGCAAAATACAATTTCCAATTGGGCAGTCCCAAGCATCCTCATTCCTTTGTATCTTGGAGGATGTTATATTTAATCCTTGGCTTTGCCATACAATACAAACCTAGAGATAGCTTTCTGCATTAGTTATCAAAATAGATATAGTTTGAAACAAAAAAATCATTCTAGGAAACACATTTATTTTTATTAGAGACATTCTCCCCAATATCAAGTGTAATTTTTCCCATCTCCAACATGTCCTTAATTTTAATTCCCTGTCAATTGTTCTGAAATAACACACAAAGTTTATAAATATGGTTTAATCTATGCAACTAACAAAATATATAGAGGACTCTCAAAAGCAAAACGGTTTGACTAGGTCCTATGACTCAGAATTTTTCAACCTTATATATGTGTGGGGATTGCAACTTTTAAAATTCTAGTTGAGTTTCCTGGCTTAGAATTCTGGATTGATAATCAAAATATATTTGGAGATCATGGATCAAATCAGTTTCAATGGCTATCAATTTAATGGTAACTAGTTTACCTCAGATTTTAAGGGTTTTCTGAATGTAGCCAAAATCTGATAAAAGTATTTTACTCACACACAACACTGATTCAAGAATTAAGTCCAGCTTAAATTCACATTAGGTCTTTTACCAAGTCTTTGAAAGGCACAGCAGGATACAAATATAGGAACTGAATCAATTCCTGGAGGCTGCATAATTTAATTCCCTCCAACATTCTTGGCAATTCAAAAACAGAACCATTCATGGAAGCATTTATGCAATGTTATTCTAAGAAGAGTGGATGGAAACAGGTAAAAGTTGAAGACAGGGTACTTTCTTGATCAAGGATTTAACAATCCTACCTGATTTGAAACCTCATTTCCAGTGGCAGAAATGTTAAAATAATTTGTATGCTTGGTGGAAATCATGAAACCAATGAAGATTCTCACACTGGATGAAAGACCACAAAGGAAAGGCCTTGAAGGATGCAGGAGGACGCATGTTATCAGACATGCCGGATAAACACAGGAAGGAATGCCAATACCCCCCCACCCCAGTTGACTTACCGGAAAGGTCCTTCAGGCTTATCAGCATGAATTGCCAGAGATATTGCTGTAGGCACATCACTGATTGAGGTGGAGGCAGACTGGTTCATGACCAACATGCTTGTTGCAGAGGGAACTTGGCCAGGAGTCAAAGATAAGGGGGGAGATGCAGTGGCATGAACCGAGGCAGACGTGATTGGGAGGATAAGGGGATCCTGTTGCCTGGAGCCTGTTGGCCTCGGCACAGAAGGCACATTCCGCTGAACCGCTGGTCTTGGTGGGGGGGCCTGCTTGCGGAGCCTTTTGGTGTAGCCTGTTTCATTTTTGAAGTTATTTACAGCCTAAAGAGTGAAAACAAATGAGGAGTCAAAACTGTCTGAAATAACACCATGGCTTATCTTTCACCAGGGTCGTTTTGCTGGGTATCAGAGACAAGGGCTGCACCTGCATTACTTATGCTACTTGATTACTTATCAAATGAGTCTTCTGGGTTCACACAATATGTTAAAATGTCCAACCAGACTGAATTTTCACAACAGGCTAAGCAAAAGACTGCCCACCAAGATTAACACCAATCAGGAGTAATGTGTGCTCCAAATAGACTACATATTCACCTATCTAGCCTAGTGTGATGTAACAGCAGAATAGGTTTCCCACCTTTGTACAGAAGCTTAGCATTCATTTGGTCTTGTTATAGGAGGAGAAACACTTGAATAATTCTGTCAAATCACAGACTAATAAACCAGTAATGATCATTATCCCTCCAAATGCTCAACAGAATCTCTCTCACTCAGAATAGTGTAAAGTAATTAAAACAGCAGGGGAGGTGCCCTCAGAGAGATTAATATAGGTAGTTTACCTGGCGTAAAAATTTGTTGGCAATTAAATTATCAGGAGAAACATCTGTCTGATGACATGTTGGACAGGTATGTTCCTCTGATTCTAGCAAGGATGTTCGGATACCTGTTAATGAAATGAAAATTCCATTTTAAATGCAAGAATATTATAACTAGAGCATTTTATGGATAGATGGGTCAGTGTGACACACCAATAGGAAGTCAGTGTGGAGGCTGAAGAAGAGATGTTAACTCTGAACTATCAGATTTTACATGCCAGCACATGGCATAAGCTTCTGAACAAACTTCCAGGCAACCCAAATTAGAATTAATTTTGAAGAGTCATACCAATTACCAGTATGACACTGGCAAGAAATCGCCCTCTCCTTGTGTTGCATCTCTTTGTATTATGTACGGATGGGCACAAGGAAGCCCCAGATGGGAAGGGGTTAGAACAGAACATGGGTATTCTTTTTGGTTTTTGTATTTCTTTTATACAAAATAAATAGAATGAAATATTCAGCAATATTCTGAGCAATGTTCTAATCATTTCTCCTACAGGGATTTTTCTATAAACTTTTTTTTCCTGGTCAGCAGTCTCCACTCTGATTTCAGCTATTTTTAAACTCCATCTTTCCTTTGCCAGCTTGTTCTTCCAAACCAAATTTGCTCTATTTCCATCCGGTTTTTGTAGAGGATATCCTACAGCCAGAATCTCCACCTTCTTTAAATTACTTATTTCCAACATTCTGCTGGACTGGAAAGAATTAAAGAATTCCAATAATCTTTTCCATAATCTGTATGGAAAACCGTACATGACGTTATCAGGGCAACAGAGGGCATCCCATCAGGTACATCAGGATGGGCTCTCTGTCGCTCAGTTAGAGCACTGCTCTGCATAAACACAGGCCCATCCATGTGAGAATTTCTGTTCCTTCCCCTTGCGCTGACTGGGCAGTTTACAAACTCACATTCATCACAGTAGCTGTTTCCACAACAGGGAATCACCACAGCGTCGGTCATTATATCCTTGCAGATCAGACACAACAATTCATCTGGAATAGGGTCATCCTCCTCCGAGGAAGAGGACGGTTCCTCTGGCAAGAAAGGAGGCTTCTCCTTCTTCCCAATGGCATAAGCCTCGCTGGGGGGAAAAAAAATCCTTCTGTGAAATCTTTTGTCTCCTTTGTGGAAGTAATAGTAGTATGAAGAAGCATGTTATAAACGTAAGGACGTATGCTAACATTTTTCTTCCACACTCCTGTACAGTCTGGACAAATACAGAAGCATGAATTTTACAGTTGCATTTTAATTGGATGAAAAATAATTTTATATTAGTGAACTTGACAGAGGCAGGATAGCAGCTTATTGATCATTGAAAAGTTGAAAATTTCAGAGCAAACAAATACAAAGGTACAAGAGTACTTAAAACAGACTAATTCCTACACTGAGTAGCAGTGTTTTGTGGGCACTGACATGATTATGACTAAACATCATTTATCAATCACTAATAAGTAATTAATTTATTAATTGATTTAAGTAATGACCATGTCTGTGTCCAAAAAATAAAACTTTCACTTATTAAACACTTGAAATAGAGCAATGAAAGTGAATTAATCAAATATAACTATTAAGTAAACCAAAATAGGATCTTTGTCAACACATTTTCAGTTACTCACTCACTGTATTTATTGCTTTCTGTAATCAGCAAAAATGCCTATCGCCCCAAAGCCCGAGCTAAGGATGGAATTGCAAATCAAAGATCTGAGGGAGAATCCATCCTTTTCTTTCAGATCAAGATTTCTAGGAGGCTCCAATGTTGTTGTTCCTAAGCTGAAACCTTTTTCTCCTCCAGCCAAAAAGACCCCCTTGACCCCAATGGTTAGATGGTTAATAAATAGATCGTCAATTTCAGTTGGTGATCTATCTATAGATCAGTTTTTCAAGCAATTTTCAGGCAAATTTAAATGAGGATGTTTTGCAAAGATCTCTATTACTTACGCATCAATAGTAGGAATAGCATATTTCCCTGTATTGGTAAGCATGGCACCCTTCGTATTAGGATCCTGCACTTCCATCATGAAACTTCGTGGAATTCCAGTACTCTTCTTAATCCTGGGAACAGACTCAAAGTTCTTGTCCTGTTAAGAAAAAACAACAGAAACACTGTTTAAAATCTACTTCCTGCAACCCCTGCCAACTCCATCTGTACATAATTGTTTTGATCCATGGACAGATTTTGTAGCTTTACACAGAATTGTATTCAAATCAAGTCAGTTCTCATTAGAAAACAAACAATTTGACTGCCCTTTGGAGGGCAGATCCAGAGACCGATGAGATTTTTTAACACAACCAGTAATTTTAACACCTCCACTAATATTCCAATTTACAGTTCTTTACCTCCTCTCTACTTTGCTCCAAAGACTCAAATACAAAGACAGATGCTACTAGATGAGTTGCCTTTGCTTGCCCATCCTGCCAGTCACAATACCTCTAAACTCACATATCCCCTAAAGACTCTCTAGTTAGCTTAGCATGAAGGAATCTCTCTCTGCAATGAATTTAAAAATAGGATTAGGCTGCCATCCACAAACAAGACAAGCTACATCAACAATTGAAAAAAGGCCAATCTTACCCCATTGGTTGGGCAGATCTTTATGTAATGACCAGGTTTTCCACAACGAAAGCAAGTGTATGATGGCGGTGGCGGTCCCAGGGGTTTCTTCATGTAACTAAAAAGGCGTAAGAAAAGAAGTGTGCAACTTTGTAGATTGTTTTTTTTTTAAATGTAACTATGTAAATTGTTCCAAAGTTAGTTTTTTTGCTTCGGTTTGGTGGGTGACATGGTGAAGACTTACTTGATCGGATCATATTCGTGGCCAGACTGTGACATCATTGCTTTAATTTTATCTTCTTCAGAAGCATTGGCTTCAGCCAGATTGGCGGTCTGTTCAATAGGTAATCATTTGACAACACACATTAGAAAACACATTTAAGGCCATCCAAAGACAACACCACTCATCCAATCCTGTAAAGAGCAGCACAATGCTAGCTAAAGTTGTCTCAAAAACAGCTCAGATTTTCCTGAAGATGTTCCAGGGAGTCCTTATGCCATTTACATGATGTTTATGTGCATGTTGTGCTAAACTAATTTAATCAAAACAAAACCTGCTATTTTCTTTGCTGGGATCAGGCTGTTTGTACTTTACACAAACACTTGTGTAAGTGTACCTGCTTCTTCGGATAAATTTAAGTGGCCTGAAGCTAAGTCTTTTGAAAGGTGCCTTCTGCAATACTTATAGATTAAAAAGCCATGAATTTTAAGAGGTGTACCTTGGAATGATAAGGTGCAATTCATGGTCTCCATTTGCCTTATTATTTTACACTAAGAAATATTGTAACAGCAATTATCATCCTGAAAACTGACATTTCATATCTAAGACTATTTTTAAATGTTGGGAAATTACTTGTAAAACCCTTTCTGGTATCTATAAAAGTAAAAATTAAGGAATATGGCTAATGTATCCAGAAAGGGGTAAACAAGATTGAACAAGTAACTTTCTGCCACGTAGGATCTAATGCCACACAATATGCTTTGGGCACACAACTTTCAGGATGATAGCCCCTTCAGGGTGCAAGCCATAGTTGTGATGTACAGCTAACAATTCTAGAAACTTGTTAAAATGGTTCACTGCATGCTAAATATTGATATAAGCAAGGTTGAAGGGATTGGTTATTACTTGCTCAGATATCCAATCACCTAACATTCAGATCGTCCATACACACTTTTTAATACATTCATCCACAAAAGCAAACAGCTAGTTTCAACGTTTTATTAAACAGTTGATTAAAATACATAACGTTTCTTAACAATGCAAATTAACAACTATGAAATTGTTCACATTTACAGAAAACTATTTTACAAATACTTAGCTAATTTGTTTGAACCCAAACAGGTTTACAGAACATATCCATTAGAACAGAACATTAGTAGGAATAGACCAAAATTCAAATATGGCATTTAATACACAGTAGGAATAAAACAAAACTGTTAAATGCATTCCCTCTATGTAAGAACTAACAGCACCAAAGAGGTTAAAGTAAGTAACAGTTTTGAACTGCTTTATATTATATAAAAATGTTCTGCATTTGACAGAAATACTCTCTGAAATTCTACCTGAAACTTAAAATTGTACAGCTCTTGGACATTTTTTTCACATCTCAGAAAAATAAACTTGACATAAGGTTACAAAACCAAGGACAAATTTAAGGACAGCACTAATGGAAACCAGACTTGCTTGATATAAATTAAATATTCGCAAACGCATGTCAAAATTTCCAAACTAGAAAACGTAGTTTATTTTTGAAAAAACACAACTCCAGCCTTTGTTCACAAAAAGACATATGAAATATAAGGCAATACTGCTTCTAACTCAAAATTTTAAAGAGCAGTCATTTATTTGGGTATGTTATCACTAGTGCTTTCCCAGACAAAATTACACATTACTGAGCAGAAAGGCAAGCAGTTTCATTGCAAACAAAGTTGATACAACAGTTTAAGGTCACATTTGCCAGTATGCCACGCATACACATTGGTATATTCCTATAGATACATTTACACAGTCTGTGTTCAAACAAATTAGTTGCATAGCTATTGCCCACTGCATATACTACAAGGGTACAACTGATGAAATTATTTGATGCAAATTAGTGCTCTATCACTGGCTTTGAATGCAGATTCCCCAAATAATCATATAAAGTGTCCATGTGATAGGGGAATACTTCTCTGCTGATTGTTGCACAGAGAAATCCTAGGAGTCCATAAATAGTATTAAAATTCTTCTTTAAAATTGTGCTATTTTTCCAATGAAAAATTAATGTAACATATCAAAGAAATGATAAAACAGCTTCAGAAGTGCTTCTTCTTTGTGTCTTGAAGATGAATAAAACTGCAACATTATGTTGAGGCTGATAAGGTACTCCCCTTCTATCTTCCCATACTGGGAACTACTCTTTACAGGATAGTAATTAATAAATACACACAATTCCAATGTTTAGACTTAATAGTTTTTTGCATCTATGACAGAAATTAAAGGTATAAATATCACAGCAGAAAACATTCAAAATACCAAGCAAGCAACAATATATTCTGTTATATTTGACAAATATATATGTATATACCTTTGTAAGCTGGGCCAGAGAAATAGATGCAGAAGAGTCATCAATCTGTTCATAAAAAATTAAACACACATTCAAGTTCCACAGTCAAAACGTAGCCAACATATTTAGCCTCAGCTGTGGTATTAAGATTTAGCCTGAAACTACATTCTACAGAGAGGAGTTTCAAAAATAAAAATAAAAAAATCTTCAGTCGAAATGTATCATTTGTTTCTATGGCCTGGACAGTCAAATATATAATATTCAGTTCTGTAAAAAATAAGTCAGATATCCAATTCACCTAATAACTTCATAATTGGCTTTGTTTTGTAACCAATATAAACCAGTGTACATTTTTCAAAGTAAAAAACATGCTACAATAAATATTAAAGTAGGTTAGGGTTAAAAACCTTCAATTTTTATGTAAATGTATACTGTGGGAGAAGTGAATGTAAAAATGTTCAAACATGTTGTGGGAAAGAGAATATTTATAGACATTTTCATTTAGATGTGTTAAAATCTGAGTGATTCAAAGCTTTAGAAGATGATAGATGCTGTATTTAAAAGAAAAATAATCAGGATGCTGATAACAATGACAGATCCCTTAGATGTTTTGTGAGAAGTACTGAATAGAAGATGCTGAAATTAATGTGCAAAATAAATATATATGCATTTAAATGAACAATTTAACTGTTCATTTGATGAACAATTTCAAATGAACAATTTAATAAAATATATATATTCCATGTTCTTTTTTTATCAATATATTCCTAAACTTAGTATTATGTAAGACAGGAGTTACAAGGGCTTTTTTTCAGTTCTAAAAAAACCAGGAAGATATATATTTTTCCAGTCCTAACTTAAGCCTAATGCAATCTCTTATTATCATAGAGTCAATCATAGAACTAATCAGACAACCTGAAATTATGTGATACATTTCACATTTCTAGTCATGAAATTACCCCACCATCTATGATAATGACTACCATGTTATGACCCACAAACAGGCATGCATGATCGAATGCCAACTACCACTGAGCACCTCTCATGTGTACAGACAGGGTGTAATTATGAGATTCTAGCTTGTCACTTAGAAAAAACACAGATCACTACTCTGAGTTAAATATACCAAGGCTGGGCTTTAGGGATCATGTCAATAAAGCCAGAGTTTGGAAAACCTATTACACATACACACACACAAATTGAAATTACATTTTTAGAAGTCAATTCTAATTAATGCTTGCCCAAAGTAATCAAGCGTTTGCTTTTATTTACTAATTGAATTTGTATGACTGTCCATCTCACAAAAAGCAACTCTGGTAACTGTACAATTTTATGTATGCAAATTAACAGTTGCTATTCAGATCCAGCACAAAAAGCCAATCCTAAAGATGGAACCACCACAGGCAGTAACAGCACACACATAGTTTTACGTGGGAATCTCTTGAGAACCATTTGGATATGTCTTAGGGAGTTCAGACATATCTCATTCGGTTTTCTATTAAAATTATGGCTTCATTTCTTCCAACACTGAACATACATTCTTCCTCATTATTTAATCATATGGAAGAAATCCAGGTGGTGACTGCATGGTTCAGGAAGAAATAATGTGAGTGTGGACGACATGTTCAAAATGTAAGTTTGTCAGGTAAATTCCAACTATTTATTCCAGATATTTGTGCTCAACCAAAAAAGTATGTTTTATGTTCATTCTGAAGCATTTTCCTGGGCTAAAAATAGCCACAGAGGCTGATCAGAAGTATTGCTTTTTAAATAGCACTTGAAATCTTTATTTTAAAGTGGAGTTGAAATAACATGTGAGATGTTAAAACACTTTTTATAAGACAAGAAATATGAAATACATAGACTGGAAAAAATGGTTGGGTCACAAGAAACAAATGACTGAACACAGCAACAAATACCTCTAGTCCTCTTTGAAATAGCTTACAGACAAAATTGTCTCTTATGAAATAAATCAATATTGCGTTTCGGCCATTAGAATAACTGAAATATGTGAATCTGTGTCTACTAGTACTGGTAGCCCTCTACCTTCTTTAATGCTCTTGCCCTTTCAAGATTTTAGTTTCAATTGAGATGTCATTCATCCAAATTTGAGCCTGAGTTTTGTTACAGATGTAAGATTCTGTCACCGCACTTACAAATCAGTGATTCAAATTTTGCACCTAATGTCACAGCATACTGACCATTATGGAAATGGTTAAATAAGAATAGATTGAGGAAAGAAAATAAGAAAAAAAATCAAACACACTAACAGCCAAAACACTAGTCAAGATCACACACACACACAAGTAAATGATTCAAAATGTTTCTTCAAAATTGCTAAGATTTTAATTATTAAACTAGGTTCAATTTCACATGTGGCATGGAAGGTTTTGAAATTTAAAATTATATATATATATATATATATATATATATATATATTATATATATTTATATATATATATATATATATATAATATATATATATATATATATATTGACCCTTGGATGTCAGAATAAAAAGGCTACCCCTACAGGAAGAAATAGTTATTAGGCATCACAATAAATGACTATGAATGAATGAAATGAAGAATGAAATGAATGACATGAATGAATGAATGAAATGAAGGAAGAAAATAAATAAATGCCATCCATCCTACCAGGAGTGAACAGGCCACCGATGGGGCGTCTGGTCACCCCTTGCAGAGACTGGCCAGAACATGAGAGAATAGTTAGTCTAACATTTGTGAGAAGCAGACAGCAGAGAAAGACATGTATGCCAGATATTCTGTCTTCCTTGGAAATGAGGGAAATGCACACATTGCAAAAGGATCTTGTGTGTGTGAGGGGGAGTTGTTCCTGGCAAAGACATGAGTTGTATATATAATACCACAATATGTAGGAGCACCTAGCTAATTTTTAAAAAAAGATAAAAGGTTTTTGAGCTATTAGTACTTTGGATGGTGAATTCTAGTGCAGTAGGTTACAGCAAAGAAGTTTGAAACAAAGCAAAATCTGTCTAATGTTTCCAAGAAAAACACGGGACTTTTTTGTATGAAGTGGCCAGGATTTGAAGTTCAATGAAAGGAGTCTTTACTGTTTAATGGACCAACATCAAGCATAGTAGACAACAGCTAATTCNGAAAGGAGTCTTTACTGTTTAATGGACCAACATCAAGCATAGTAGACAACAGCTAATTCTCCATTCATATCCTAACAACTCAAAACCTAACAACAGCATCCCACTCTGAATCAACCTATTTCTAAACTCTGACTATGGAATGGCTGATTGCATGTAGGGACTGAAATCTACTGTCTACCCCACCCCGCCCCAAGACCATTAGGTTATAAACAACTTTACACAGACCTAACAAAATGCACCCCCAGCCCTAACATTTCTTTTTACAGATTTCAACAGAACTACAGCATTTTGGTGTGTGAGCTGGGAAAGCTTTTACTTGATTCAATGAATATTCTTTTGGTGCACCCTAGCTTCAAAGTACTATAGGCTTGAAACAGCTGTACTGCAAAGCCTGACAGTCTCTAACTTTGATCCTTCCTTTAGTGCAGATAACAGAAATGTTTGTAGGCAATCAATTTCTGAATTGGTGGATTTTATAGTGCTGTTTGCAAGCTTGCTTAAAACCATATACTTTTAAATAGAGCTATAAGATGTACAATAGACATGCCAGGGTACACATAATTCTAAATGAAAGTTGAACTTTATTCGTGAACATAACTTTTTATACAAGCTACCAAAAAGAACTGGTTATAAAATAATAAAAGCAGCTTACACAAAAATCTGCTATATTATTTAGTTTTGGATTAGTAAACAAAAATGATTTTCAGACATGTGTAATTAATAATCAAAGGAGAACTATGTTTTTATATACCACAGGAATGCTAAATGTTTTTAAATAAGCATAATTTCATAAATATTCTAACTGGTCACCACGACTGCTCTTTTCTAACATGAGAAAACAATCTAGCAACTGCATCATCAAACCCTAACTAAAACAATTGCATAGTATGTTAAGCAAACTCAAAAATGGAAGAGACCACATGTGTGTTTAATGAATTGAAACAGGAAAAAAATCCCACTGATCAATAATGGTAACTAAACAAGACCTTACCAAGAAAAGCAACTGAATTAACTATTACATGACAAAATAAAATTTAAGGACTTGTGGTGACCCAAGGAGCAAATAAGGGCATTTTCTCTTAATTGAATAGGTCCTTTGGAGAAGTCTGACAGGCATTGTCACTGTGCTAAAATATCTCTTTTGTGTGAGGACTACTAAGATTAACTTTAATTATGTCTTGCTCAGGGATAATTAGTAGGAAATACAGATCTTAGGATAGCAGTTCACATTCTAGATTGTCTACTAGAGCAAAACATGTGAACAGTGTGTTTTTCAGTACATATATCTAATTGCACAAATAGATCTTTTAATAAATGATTGAATCTGAAGAGGAAAAAGGTAAGTTTAATATATTGCAGTTTTTGAAAATATCTTCAAAAACCATTAGTGGAAATATTAAGAACAAAAGTTGATACAATGTGATAGTAGCAAAAAAAGATACACTCCAAATATTTTTATTTTGAGGAAACAAAAAGCACACAACAACCTATACAAACAAACAGCTACCAACTAGAGACACACAAAATGTAGAACAAAATAATTATGTTCAGCAGTGCAAACCTTAACTTACATGATCCATAAGTGATCATACATTATCTGTACAACACAAAGTCATACAGGAAATAATCTACCATTCCAATAATTCAGAGTATCACTTTTTACCAGTTTATGATCACATTAAAATGATCTGCATTGCTCAGTTTACTATACTGAATCAAATTACAAATTACAGTATCAATGGTTCTCTGTGGGAAATAAATATTTATAAAAATACTTTATTGCTACAATATTGTATATTAAGTAGATTGTGTAGAAGAAAAAAGTGTGAGATTGTGTTTTTACATACTGCTTTTGAAGGTCCACTCACTGGATCAGTTCGACTTCTAAAAAAGGGAAAACATACTGTCAGAAACAACACAACATATTGTCATGAAAGAGAAATTCACCACCAGAAACCAAAAGTGCACATTAAAACTGTACATAAAAAAACATCCCTCCAAAACCTACTTGATAAAGGCTCTGATCCTAAAGGAACATTAACATTAAGCTTCAAGAAATATCTGTTTTCTAAGACTGGCATGCAAAGTTTACGAAAAGGCCAAATCCCCACACCAAGAGCAAGGCACTCGATTTGATGAGACAGACCGAAAAGCGGTAGGATGTGTGGACTCAAAGTGGGGGTCAAAAAACATCACCTGAGAGGAGTATCTATGCTTCTGTGAAACTTATGAATTCTGCGATAAAGAAAAAAGGTCCGATTTTAAAAGTCTTTAATTAGGTCCCCTGAATATTTTACAGTAAGGAAGTTATATTCTTTACAATACTGATGCATTACTCAATCCCATAATCTAACTTGGGATATGTGTGACATTTTCAAAGAAAACTCAACTGAAAGAAATAATTAGATAATGAGTTTTAAAACTCTTTGTAGTCCAGAGAATGTCCAGTATGTACTTTCAATGCCATCAACATGCATTTCCATATAAATTTCATATAATACAATATTTTTTACCTAACCTAATTACCTTGATGATTCTTACATCAAAATAAAAGGTTGATAAAAATAACTGCCTCACTCACATGTTGCACTTAGACTTGTCTCTTTAAAATGTATCTTAGATGTCTTAAAGATGTACTGTAAAAAATTCTTAGAGAACCTAGTACTCTAGTTCAAATGTAGCAGGAAATCACTGCTGCTTGCCATGTGTATGGGCTCACAACTCCTTTTTTCATCATCATGAAGAGTTTAGGCTTTCTTCCTGATTTTCTATGAAGCTTAGATCCTCATGACATCTAAATTAAGAAAGCTGTATTTTAAGCCTAAATTAATGAGAAGAAGGGAATATTCACAATGATGGTCTGATTTAAAATCTATTTGGGTGGCTAAAATGAATGAATTTAAAAATGAAAATGAAAGCTACTTTTCTCCTACTGCCATAAAAGATAAGATGAGGTAAGGGAGATCTCTAAAAAGAACCAGAGTTCCAATGATATAAGCAGAAACTAGTATTTCCCCTTATGTTCTGACCAAATACATACAGGTAGTCCTTGTATTTACTAGGCCAAATACATATAGGTAGTCCTTGCTTAGCAACTGTCTGATGAAGTTACAACAGATCTCCATGGTTACTTTATGACCTTGTTTCAGAATTCCAATGACCACATCCAGTCACATGATAGCATTTTGGGTGCTTGGCAACCAGCTTGCATTTATAGGCATTTGCAGCGTTCCATTGTTGGGCCTGATTCCTCTATTTTTCCAATAAAAAATTCCCATTGAGGAAAACTTATTTGTTTAATGACTGCTGCAAAAAAAGGTTGTAAAATTGGGCATAGTCACCTGGTGACTAGTTTAGCCACTGCCCTGACATATAATTTCGGTTGTAAATCAAGGACTACCTATATGTCCCCAGGATTTAAAGCTTTTCAGCTGACACTTTTTCTAATTACTGCAATAACAGCAAGATAAAGTAACTTAAAAAAATAATAACCTCCACCCAAATTTCTGATTCTTCATTTTTATTTTAAATTTTACTTCAGTGTTTGATATTCAAAGTATATTATAGAACTTGCAGCCTACCAATTCAAATGCTTTTACAACTAGAAGCTGCACTCTTAACGGTATAAAACAAAGCATGTAAGTATTTGCACACAAGCCTGGTTTTACTTTAGGCAGCAGGAGGTCATAAATAACAATGTTCTAGGATGTATTTAAAGCCCCAGCCGATTACAACCTCAAAGCTAATGACAGCACAAATATGAATCATTTTTATTCTTTCTTAAAGGAATTATTGGCCAAATACTGTGATATCGCTACATCTAAGTAACTAGATACCAAATTATCAAAGCTTGCACCACTCTTTACTTAGATGTGCTATTCACATATTATACAACTGGTTGTTATTATGGGCAACTTACTACTATACTATATGTCAGCCTTCAAGAATCCTTCTTCTGTTTATCTTTCCGACTGCCAAAAAAGTGGGGGGGCAGAGGGAAGATTAATTGGACCTTGTGAGGAGGAAGAATGCTGGAGGCTTGAGATGGTAAACTGTAAAACTTGGGAAAACTTTCTTGACTATGCTTGTTTACTGCGCGGCTGTTATCTATTCAGGCCAAGGTCAACCGCTAGATGTTATACACATCTCAGATTGGATGGCCAGTTTGAACTATTGGGGGTGGGAACATTGGCATAACTTTGTATATGTGATTTTTGCACCTATTGCCTCAGATCTTGCATTCTTCTGTTGCTACCACTTCAATGTTCAGTAAAAGTCCTTTTCTCTAAAACAATGGAGTCTAAGGTTTTCTTTCTTGGATTTTGAACGGAGCCTCACCTGAGCTGTATAATCCCAGAGCAGGATTTTTAAAAAATATGGGTAGGTTGCAAAGAATAATATCCTCCCAGGCAAAATTCACATGTGCGCTGAGCTCCTCTGCTCTTGCCAGTACAACTTCATTTCAATAGTTCAATGCAAAGAAGTTTAAATGTTCTGAGCTTCTCCTATTCTATGTAATCAGAGAATTCTCCTGTACAGTCTACCTTTTTATGTTGAAACATAACAATATTTGCTCATAGTTGAAATAGGCAACAATTTTCAATTAGCAGATATATGTTAAATATTAGACAAAATTATTTTTCTAGTTTGAACTATGGTCACTAAGGCAGTCAAAATACACTGCTCAAAAAAATAAAGGGAACACAAAAATAAGACATCCTAGATCTGAATGAATGAAATATTCAAATTACTTTGTTCATTACATAAGTTGAATGTGCTGACAACAAAAGCAGCAACACAATTTTATCAATGGAAATCAATTTAGCAACCAATGGAGAGCTGGATTTGGAGTACACTCAAAATTAACAGTAAAAGCAGTACAGGCTGATGTAACTTTTGATGTAATGTCCTTAAAAACACGTCCAAAATGAGGCTCGTAGGGTGTATGGCTCCACGTGCCTGTACGACCTCCCTGCACCGCCTGGCGCTGCTCCTGATGAGGTGAGAGGATGGTCTCCTGAAGGATCTCCTCCCCACACTGAACTAAAGCATCCCGCCAAACCTCTGGATTAGACGTCTGTGGTGCATACGTGGGCGTTGGTGGTGGAGCGAACATGAATGTCCGATGTGCTCAACTGGATTCAGGTCTGGGGAACAGGCGGGCCAGTCCATCGCATCAGATGCCTTTTGTCTTGCAGGAACTGCTGACAACACTCCAGCCCACCATGCAGGTCTAGCATTGTCTTGCATTAGGCGTCAACCGCACCAGCATATGGTCTCCCAAGGGTCTGAGGATCTCATCTCAGTACTTATGGTAGTCTCTAGCTAACCTCCTGGCGAAGCAGAATGGAGCGGCTGTGCGGCCCCCTAAAGAATGCCCCCCACCACCACTTACTGACCCACTGCCAAACCGGTCATGCGGGAGGATGTTGCGGCAGCGAACGTTTTCCTCCACAGCGTCTCCAAACTTGTCCAGCGTCTGTCACATGTGCTCAGCGTGACCTGCTTATCTGTGAAAAGCACAGGCGCAGTGGTGATTCTGCCAAATCAATGGTGTTCTCTGGCAAATAACCAAATGTCCTGCAAATGTTGGGTTGTAAGGCACAACCCCCACCTGTGGGAATGTCAGCCCTCATACCACCCCTCATGGGAGTCTGTTTTCTGACCGTTTGAGCAGCCAATGCCATTTGTGGCCCGCTGGAAGGTACATGGTTTGCAGGGCTCTGGCGTGCTTCTTGTACTTTGCACAAAGGTGGAGTGCCGCCTGATGCTGGGCTTTGATTGCCTAACTCCAGCCTCGTCTCCACGTCTCCTGATGTACTGGCCTGTCCTCCTGGTAGCACCTCCAAAGTGCTACTGGACACTATGGCTGAACGAACACCAGCAACCTTCTTTGCCAAAGCTCGCATTTTGCATGTGCCATCCTGGAATAGCCTGCACTCCCTGAAACCACTTGTGTGGGTTGTAGACTCCGTCTACAGGCTACCACTAGAGTGAAAACCCACCAGCATTCAAAAGACCAAAACCATCAGCCAGAAAGCCTAAGGAACTGAGAAGTGGTCTGTGGTCACCACCTGCAGAACCACTCCTTTATTGGGGATGTCTTGCTTTCCACCTGTTGTCTATTCCATTTGCACAACAGCCTGTGAAATTGATTGTCAATCGGTGTTGCTACCTGAGTGGACAGTTTGATTTCACATAAGTGCGGCTGACTTGGAGTTACATTGTATTGTTTAAAGTGTTCCCTTTATTTTTTATTCCCTTTATTTTTTTAATTCTATTATTTTTTATTTTATTATTATTTTTAATTATTATTTTTATTAAAAATAATTTTATTCCCTTTATTTTTTTAAGCAGTGTATAAAACAATTCTATCTAGAGGATATTCAAGATAGGATATAGTGATTATGGATTACAACAACAGAAATCAGTATCTTTTCTGATAGTCACCAAATGTCAATAATAGTTAAAATCCAAAGTTCTATTTTAATGATATCCACCAAGCAGGGCTAAGCAAAATATGTTATTTTGAAAGTTTTGAGAATGGAATGCCACAAAATTTCATGATTTAAAAAAGCATTTTGAGACAGACATACCCATAAGAAAAAGTGTGCATGTTTTTTAATTATGAAGAGGACTTGTATAAGAAGTATCAAATAAGAATCCAAGTTTATTTCTTAGAAAAAAATTAACACTTACATGACATATGTTTTGCTTGTACATTTTACTCCTCCAATAGGAATTCTTCTGACAATAACGGATGAGTTCTTAGGAATCAGGGCATTATCATCAGTATATTCTAGGAGAAGGAAATAGAAATATTCTTGGCAGCAGTTCTTATTTGAAATGTAGAATTTCTCCCAATAAGGCACCAAATGGCAGGAATTCTTGGCATAATCAGGCAGGATAATTAACAAAGTTTCTATAGATGTTTTGGAAAGTGACAGTGCATTGCAGTAATCTAGGGAGTGATGGACAACAAGAAAGACATACAGCTCTCAAATCATAGAATGCCAAGAAATAGAGAAATGTAACAATTATTTTAATATGGCAGCATTAAAACTAGTCCTGCAGATATACCTACCCCAAACAAAGATTTCATTTATCACAGCTCTCAATATGAGAAAAAATCTACAGTATTTCTAATCACCAAATGGCTGCTCACACTAGAACTAAAATAACTTCATGAATCTTCCATATTTAACTATTCCATCTCGTAATTATACCTTTATAAATACACCAGTTGTGTTTCTATGATCTACTTCACCCAAATTAATGAAGTAGAATGGTTGAAACCTTTAACAAAGCATATTTAATTACAATATAAAATGAATTAAAACTAACATTTTAAATTAAGCTGTATGTTTAAAATCTTTACAGAATTCTGGAAAAACATAACAGAAGTCAAATATTTCCTCACGTTTTAATTGTATTTCATATTTGCTGAGCAGATTAGCCTTGCAAAATGCATCATTTAGTCTTACCTCTCCTCAAAGGGGCAAAGATAACTTAACAGTATTTTGGGGCTGGAATGGATCAGGGTAAAGAGGAGGAGTCTGGATTTAAAAGCAGAAGTGATAAGAAAAACAAATGTAAGCAGAATGTTTCTGCATTCCCCCATGCACTTCTGGTTCAAATTGGGTCTCCTAATGATTTGATATCATAGTATGAGTATCATAGTATGGCAAACAGTCCTTTAATATTTATGATGAACAGAAATCTATTTAATGATTTTGAAAAACAGAATGTATAACTGAGATAATATTTGGCCTGTACCTAGCCTTAAAACTTAAATCCATTTCCAAGTTCTCATTATATACAATTATTCTGAATAATGCTTTTACTAGAAAACTTTTAAAAATCTTAAGTGATTTAAAAATTGTTCAGAAGCTATTCAAATTAATCTTTATCATCAATGATATGTTGAGGATAGGTACTTAATATTAATCTCTTTATACTTGAAGACAAGACCTGGCACCATTAGTCTGATTTAGTTAAATTAAGACACTTTTAAAGAGGAAAATGTAAGAGGAAGTTATATTCCTTAACAATGATTTAGGTCTGACCACAATCCATTAATTTACACTTAATAATTACAGCAGAAGAGTATCTCTTCTTGCAATCACACCTGCTTTACATCTGTGGCAATATTTGCATACCTTAGTCTTTTTTAAAAACACCAATATAGATAATTCCTTTTTTAGAATTCTAGTCTTTTGAATCCGAAGAATTAAAGATAGTATAAGAATAACAGAAACTGTTTAGTGGACAAAGTTTAAATCTTTATTCCTATTTTTTCCATATGAACTAAATAGTTTGTATAGATAATGGGAACTGAAAAACATACATCGAAATTGGTACAGCAGACATAGTGAAATCTGAGAAATGATTTAATTGGTCCTAACCGCAAAGTTCTCCTTCCAATTCACATTTCTGGCAGCTTTACTTAAGCTTATGGACTACTGACAGTTTGTCTAACCTATTTACATTCAGGTTTAATATTAACCAGTTTATGTAGAAAATCAAAACATCATTCAGGGAAATTTTGATTTAAGATCCAACTCACTATAAAGGGCTTGTTAGTCTTCAGGCCCACCAAAATACATCTCTGACATTATTTGTAAAAAAAAGTAACTGATAGGAATCTCTACAGGATATATACAGTGGATAATGGCATTTTGAGTCTGTCATGACATCACCCTCAAGCCTTATAGCAAGGGTCTTCAAACTTGGGCAGTTTAAGACTTGTGGACTTCAACTCCCAGAATACCTGAGCTAACATGACTGAAGAGGAATTCTGGGAGTTGAAGTCCACAAGTCTTAAAGCTTGAAGACCCCTGATCCTACCTACCATCTGTGTACCTATCTATTTACCTCCCTACCATCTATCTATGTATGTATCTATCATCTATCACAAGGGTCTTCAAACTTGGCAAGTTTAAGCCTGGAGGACTTCAACTCCCAGAATTCCTGAGCTAACATGAGTGGAGGAGGAATTCTGGGAATTGAAGTCCTCCAGGCTTAAGGTGGCCAAGGTTGGAGACCCCTGCTTAAGAAAGTTGCTGAGCTATTTCCTGGCAAACTTCAGGGCCTTAAGTGCGTCTTTTTTTCCTACAGATTTCAGGTTGCTTTAAAGAGGAGGAAAAAAAAACTGGACATCATTCCCGACAGCCCAGTCACCTCAAGGGTTCGGGACGCGGGCGGCCATGGAAGTAACCTCTCCAGTCAGCGCTCAATTCCCATCCCGCCAGGCCGAAGCCCTCCCTCGGCAGGCAACCCCTCGCGAGGAGAAGCGGACCGGGGGCTCGAGTGCCCCCCCCCGCTGGGGCTTCCTCCTCGGCCGAACTGCCGGCGGCTCAACCGTCGCGGACAAAGGCGGCTCCGTCAGCTCGCCGGCCGGAGGCGCCCGCCACGTGCCCGCCTGCCGGCCGGCCGGCCTACCTTCTTTGGTCTGGGCGTTGGTGATCTGCAGGTCGCAGTCGGCCGCCTTGAGCTTCTCGCGGCCCATGATCTGGCGCTTGAGGTCGCAGAGCGAGATGTGCAGCCCGTCGAAGGTGACCGTGTCATAGTTGAGCTTCGACGAGAACTTGTAGTGCACGCAGGACATGGCTGTGCTGGCGGGCGGGCGGGCGGGCCTCCCCTCCTGGGCTCTCCCCTCAGAGGCCGCCTCGCCCGCCGCGGCTCCTGTCAGGCGCGGCGCTGGGCCGGTTTAGGCCTCCAACATGGCCGCAGCAGCGGCGGGTCCTTCCTCCTCCTCCTCCTCCTCCGCTCTCGGCCTCGCTCTCGTCTCGACGGCAGCAAAGACTTGCGTCGCTTAGTCCTCCTCCTCCGTCGTCGTCGTCGTCGTCGTCCGGCCTCCTCCTCCTCCTCGGCGGATCGCAGCCTCAACGGCCTCCTCGCAACGGCAACGGCTCTGGGGCTGCGCTTAATGCTCCGCCTTCGCTCCGGGGTCTCCCAGCCGGTCGCCGCAGGGCTGTTCGGGGGGGGGTGCGCGGAGGGGGGGGAGAAAGAGAAGAGCAGGGCGCGCGAGGAACAGCCGCCCACCTTTCCCCCCCCGGCCGCACACAAGGCGCGCTTGGTAAAAAGGGCGAGCCGAAGCTGCGCCCGAGTGCGCAGGCGTCTCAGCGCGCGCGCGCGCGGAGCCGAGCGAGCGCTCTCTCTCCTGCGTGGGGGGGGCGCCCACGTGACCCAGCGCATTATGACAAAGGGAAGAAAAGGCCGCTCTTCCGCTTTCTGGTCTCTTCGCCCGAGCCCCACCTCCCCCTCGCCAGGGAAGACACGTGACCACCGGCGGCCTGGCCCGGCCCCCTTTTTAAAGGGGCCGCGGCTTTAAAGGTGAGGCGCGGGGCGGCTGTTGCACTCTGGGCTGCTGGGGCCCTGCGAGGGTCTTTTTGCTCTGCTGCGCGCGGACGAGGGGCTCTCCCTGCGGGCCAACAGGACCCAGGAGGCCATCTAGACCCGGGGTCGCCTTCAACTTTGGCAACTTTAAGCCTGGCGGACTTCAACTCCCAGAATTCCCCAACCAGCAAAGCTGGCTGGGGAATTCTGGGAGTTGAAGTCCGCCAGGCTTAAGGTTGCCAAAGTTGGAGGAGACCCCGACTAGACCATCCCTGTGCGGGGCAGGTCTCCGTGCCCGCCCACCAGAACTCTGCCCCCCTCCTTCAAGACCCCCTTCGACAGCTTCGCTTCCCATCGGAGAGCGGTGCAAGCCCCCTCCTCTGGAATTTGGGTCTTCTTTTGCCGGGGGTGCAAAAACAGATTAACAGAGTTGGAAGGGACCATGTAGGTCATCTAGTCCAACCCCCCCCCCCCCCCAGCAGNCCCCCCCCCCCCCGCCCAAGCAGATCAGAAGGAGGGGCCGAGAGTATCTGCCGGCTTTGGCCTCTGCCAGAGGAGACACGGTGCAGTGAGCTAAGGAATTTCCTCCGGGCTTTTCTAGTGCTAGAGATTGGGGGGCTCTTTCCTTCTTGTGCAACCAGCCCGAAAGCCCCCCCTCCATTCCTGCTGCTGGTTAATGGTTATCCCAAAAGTGCTTTTTCAAGAGACAACTGGACTTTCTTGGTTTGTCCTTGAAGAGGTGAGGTTCCATTCAGAATCAAACCTGAGACTCCATTGTTTTAGAGAAAAGGACTTTTACTGAACAATTGAAGTGGTAGCATCAGAAGAATATAAGATCTGAGGCAATAGGCGTGAAAATCACTTATAGAAAGTTATCCCATGTTGCCACTCGCAATAGTTCAAACTGGCCATCCAATCTGTCATGTGGGGCATCTTCAGGTGGCGTTTCACACGTCTGGTATGCCAAGATGGTTGGCCTAGAGAGATAAGAGGCTACATCTGTGCAGTAAGCAAGTGAGCATAGTCAAGAAAGCACCCCAACTTTTATAATTCACTAACTTCATCCTCCAACACCCAAGAATTCTTGGAGACTGACATTTCGCTTCTCATCCAAGAAGCTTTTCCAGTTCTGAATGAATGGGGGATAATTCCACCAGAACTGAAAAACTGAAGAATTAAGCTATGGTTTGTTTTATTGAACAAGCCACTATTAGTCTGTGGAGATTCTCAGTCATCCAGATTATGATTGTCCCAAAGCTGCTTTTTCAGGAGGCAACTGGACTGTCTTGGTTTTTCTTTTGAAGATGTTTCACTTCTCATCCAAGGAGCTTATTCAGTTCTGATGACAATGTGAAACATTTTCAAAGAAAAACAAGAAAGTCCAGTCACCCTTTGAAAAAACACCTTTGGGGCAACCATGACCTGGATGACTGAGAATCTCCATAGACGTTAAAGCAAGTGGTTCATTCAAAGGCATTATTTACAAATTAAGAGGAGTGGAGGGGGGAGAAGTATCTCAGCACATCCTATAAAATATAAGCATTTTTTAAAAAAAATAAAATTGAGTATAAACATTAAAAACATTGAACGTGATAGTCTTCTTTGACATACATTTCTGTCAATACATTTTGCATTTATTTAATGTATATTGCCGCTTATTCACCCATGGAGACTCAAGACGGCTTACACAATGTAAAACCATATTTAAAACTAAAAAATAATATTTAGAAAGATAAAGAAGTTATGTACAATTTATATACATTTATATACATAAATACTGTACATTTAGACTTTGTGGTTTTTAAATCTTTCTTATTAATCCTCAAATATGAGATCCCTCATCTCTCCCCTATTTCACCTTAAGTTCTTATTTCAATTTTATGAACTCCCTTTCATGTCCTTCCAGTAGTAAAATTTATTCCAAATTTTATGGTATTCTGATTCATCTTGATCCTTCAATTCTAAAGTCAACCTATCCATTTCGTCGCGTTGTAATATCAATTGTAAGTTCCTCACTAGGGATTTCACTTTCCAATTTTTAATACATGAAATGGATACGAATAAAAGGGAACATCTGGACAGGACAGTAGGCACGCTGGTACACTTATGCACACCCCTATCTGTGACAAATAGAGTTTCTTAAATTTATATCCTGCTTTTATTACCAGAGGTCCAGGCAATGCACGCAGAACTCCTCCCCATTTCTCCCCATAACAACTGCCCAAGAGAGGAGCTGGTTCAAAGACCACCCGTGAAGAGGACTAGAACGTGGCTCCCAAAGTAATGGTACCCTGGAGGCAGGAGCCCTTAGGGGCTGCAGCCTCTTCTCCCCAACCTAGGTCATCTACATGTCATGAGTCGCAGGTGAGGTCAGAAACAGGGTCTGGGAAACCCCCTCCCGGGCCTTTCGCCTCACCAGGCACTGTCTCATCTGCTCCTCCATCACAAAAGAAGGGCTCTTGGACCATGATGAAGCAGGGGAAAGTAACCAAACATTTTAACCCTTGAACCTTGGATCTGGTGCACACACCAAGAAACACAAAATCTTACAGTTTGCAGTTGCTGGTCCTAATGAAGGCATTTTTTGTAAATAAAGGTATATTGACAGGGCCTTAAAACCCAGCTCTGGACTGGGGTCCTGATGGGGACCTTCCATACTGGAAGTGATTAATGGATTAAAAGAAGGCTCACCTCCATCCTGATGCATAGTGATCCAGCTTTTAAAAAATTAATGTTAATGTTAATATTGTTTTAATGTTTCATACTGTCATTTTTATCGTGCTGCCTAGAATCACTTGATAGAGAAATGGATAGGTGATGTATATAATTTTCATAAATCAATGAACATTAATCAAGAGAGGGGTCCCAAACTCTCTGCCTGTTAGCTTTCTAATCCCAGTTTCAATTTGGAACCAGAACCAGCCATTCTAGCTCCCCACATAGTGGGAGAAGGAGGAATACCAGCCTCATTGTAACTGTTGAATTGAATTGAACACTTCATTTGGCCAAGCATGATTAGACACATAAGGAATTTGTCTCTGGTACAAAAGCACTCGCCATATGTGCAAAGCAACAGAACCATAATAATAAAATACCCAATAAAAGGGGGAAATAAAGATAATAATAAATATTACAGCCACAACTATGGGTAATAGTTTGTGTCCAGGGGTCTGTAGATATTTTCTCAGCTCTCTTTCTGACCTGGGCAGAGTACAGGTCTTCAGTCGAAAGCAGGCTGGTTACAGTCATTTTCCCTGCAGTTCTAACTATCCGTTGGAGTCTATACTTGTCCTCAGTTCTGTGGGCGTGGCAGGGGAAGGATACTGCAAAATCTCCAGTCAGAAGTGGGATTTGCTGGTTCTCTGACTACTCAAAATTTCTGCTACTGGTTCTCCAGAACTGGTCCGAACCTGCTGAATACCCACCTCTGCGTGTCCTGTGTGGTTGCTGTACCAAACCAGTCAGTTCTTCTTGTGCCCTATCCGTCATCGGACGTTGGCGATGATCCTATTTTTATCCACAGCCACACGAAAAAAGGCTGTTGAGTTTTATCCAAACTGAAGCCATGTTCTTCTTCTCCCTGGACCTCATTTGCCTTCAATTTTTCCTTGGAAGATGAGGTGAAGTAGGCTGTATTTTTCTGGGTGTCGCATCACAGGTCTAAAATATTCTAACTTTTGCTTTTTTATGATTTCCCCTGGCTTTCCCAGGCGGCTTTACCCCTCCTCATTTCTGATTTTTGTCAATCCAACTTATACATAAAACAGCTGCCTGTAAATCCACATTTGAAATGATTCTAGTCTCTTCAAATGGCTTTCTGTCAGAGAGCAACTCTCCGCTCCGTAGATCAGGATAGCAAAGATATAACATCTGACAAGCTTGATTTCCAATCTTAGGTTTTTGTTGTGACTGCAGAAATCAGTTATAGAAGTACAAATAACAGACACAGTAATTCCTTGTAAAACTGTATCAGCAGCTCCTGGGGCTTCTGACTTTCCTGCAGGAAGAATAACTTTTTTTGTTATGCCTTTTTAATAATGATTCTAATGTTAAGGGCCCATTTCAAGTCTAGGGAGATTATAGAACCCAAAACTTAAAAGGACTCGACTGCTGATACCATTGACCAGTGATCCAGTGGTTCAGGGTGGGATCCAGAGCTGGGATCAAGGTGGGATTAGAAGTAAGTAGAGGCTTTCCAGGAGGCTGGCATTTCACTTTGCCTGCTGCTCCTCTGGTCCTTCTGCTTGACAACATCTGGGTCCTTCCTTAACAGGGGTGGGATTCTACCGGTTTGGCCCAGTTCGGGAAAACCGGTAGCTCTGAAGATCAGCTGGGAGCGAATTGGTTGGCTCTGAAGATCAAGGCATTTCCTCACACACACACCCATTAGCTGTTTTCCAAAGATCAGCTGTGCCGCACAATTTAAATTAGCTAGAAAGCAGAAAATTGTCAGATCTAAATTGTGCAATCTAAATTGTGCAGCACAGCTGATCCCCCCCCTCACTGTTGTACTACTTTGCTCAGGAGGCATCCCTGAGACCCAGGAGGCAAAAAGTGGGGTGCGGGGGATGCCACATGGCCTCCTCATGTCCCATTTTTGCTCCCAGGAGGCTTCCCAGAGGCCCAGTAGGCAAATTATTTTTTAATTGATAACAGCCTCTCTTCTCCAATCGCAGTGCATTGTCCCTACCTGATAATTATGATGAGGATCCCACAGTATCTATGGCCTTTCTTATTCAGTATGAATTATACTAACCCTTTTAAGGCAGATAGAATTTTCCACTGATTGCTCCCATGCAGGAATTATAAATGACCAGTGAAGTGGAGGCGCTGCAAAATGATTGATTACTTTTTGGTAGCAGAACATCCTGGATACTGGCAGTTATATTAAAGCATTTAATCATCCTGCAAAATGGGTGATAGTCAACTCTGATATCGGGAAAACGTGACAAGGGAGATGTTAAGGGTGAATATAGATGACTGACTTTCAGCTGTTAGTTCTGCATGTAGGCAAGGGTGAATTGGTCAGGCAACCGGCTTTAAAAAAGGTCTATCTGTTGAAATACGGCATAATCCTATCTGAACGACATGAATCCTAAACTGAAATTATAAATAAAGAATGACTGAGTATTCAAAGAGACGTTGAAAGTGTTAATCCAGTTCTCCTTGGGCAGAAATGAAAGATCTGAAGAAGCAGTTCACTGCCTGGATGGAAGGGAAATCTCTCTCTCTCTCTCTCTCTCTCTGCCTCCCTCCCCCTCCCCCTCTCCCTCCCTCCCTCCCTGTGTAGGGTGTAACGCTTCTTGTTTGGGTGGATGGCTAGACTAGAATCTAGATGAACTACAAGGTCTTTTCCAACTCTGTAAATCTGTAAATATTTCTCTCCCTCCCTCCCTCCTTCTCTGTCTCCCTCTCTCCCTCCCCCTTTCCCCCTTCTTTCCCTCCCTCCCTCTCTGTGTAGGGTGTAGGGCTTCCTGCTTGGGCAGAGGGTTGGAATCTAGATGACCTACAAGGTACCTTCCAATTCTGTAAAAATATCTCCCTCTCTCTCTCTCTCTCTCTCTCACACACACAGCCCCATTAGCCAATTCAGAGATGTTGAATCTGTGCATTGGAAGCTAATAGGGATTTATTTTCAGGTATGGCGGGAGTCGGCATATATTTACTATCAAGATGACATTCTGGCCTCCTCTACTCAGCCCCGGAACCTGCTTCCTGGCTTCAGTGGCCCTGGTTCAGGTCAGACTGACTTCATAACAGAGTTGGAAGGGACCTTAGAGGTCTTCTAGTCCAGCCCCCTGCTCAAGCAGGAGAGTCTATACCATTTCAGACAAGTTACCTTCCAGTGTCTTCTTAAAAAATCTTCAATGATGAAGACCAGTTTATTGTTATCTCAAGTTATTTCTTCTAAGTTGGTTCTTTCTTTGATAAGTTTCCATCCATTGTTTTTTGTTCTGCCTTCAGGTGCGTTGGAGAATAGGTTGACTCCCCTCTTCTTTGTGGCAGCCCCTCAAATATTATTTCTTTTCTTATTTTTATTTTTTTAATCTTATTTTTCTTATCTGACTGCAATTCAAAGCTGACCGGGCTTGTGATGGTGAGAGCTGGTTGCACAAATGGGGATTCCCTCTCGGAAATTTTCATCCAAGGGAGAAAAATGTTCATGCAATTGGCCAGCTGACACAGCCCCCTTGGGGTAAGGCCTGCAGAGGCTCTGGTTGGGAATACACCAGTGGTGGGATTCCAGGTTTTTTACCACCGGTTCTGTGGGCATGGTTTGGTGGGCGAGGCAGGGTAAGGATACTGCAAAATTCCCCTTCCCTCCCCACCCCACTAACCTGCTTTCCAGCTCCGTTCTCCTGTGCAGGGCAACCAAAGGAGACCCAGCCAATCAGCTGGGACTCAATGGGAGGCAGAGACTAGATGGGGTTGGTGGGGCCAGTCAGAGGTGGGATTTGTTGGTTCTCCAAATTACTCAAAATTTTCACTACCGGTTCTCCAGAACTGGTTAGAACTGGCTGAATACTACCCCTGGAATATACCCACCCTGAAAGGAATGGGACATCTGGGAGCAATAGGTTTGCAGCAAGGTTTGTAAATGGGGGAAGATTGGCCTGGAGAGGCAGCAGCAGACAGACGGGGAGGGGGAGAGTTTAAGATCAGAAGAGGAGTTGAGGAAGCAAGGAAAAAAGAGCACAGTGGCTTATTAGAGGACATAATCCAGTAGACAGTAATCCAATAACATACAATATCTAAAAAAACACCGAGAGACAAGGTTGAGACATGGCTAGGAACATGTCAAGGCCAAAACCAAGTGGAAGACAAGAACAGAATTTCATGAGGCAAAAAATCAGATGCAAAAGATGTTTCCAGCAATGCAAGGCAGCTCCTACTCAGTTTCGATCCTCAGCCGCTTAAAGGCCCGGTCCCATTGCACTTACTGATGCAGAGAGGATGTAAAACGTTAAACAAAGCTTGCCATCCATTGGAAAACGCTATGCATTCGTTGTGTACTCATTGCATACGTGCTTCATACGCTCTATCTGTCGAGCATCCGGCCACTGAGATTTCATCCATGCAAGAAGTTTTGAGCTGCACAAAACTTTGTGAACAGATGAACTTTCTGCTGTGTACG
>BHFT01016818.1:0-15731 GCA_004320025.1 Laticauda laticaudata
GAGGTGTCATCCACTTCCATCCGCTTTCATCCACTAGGCTTCCTATGAACATCCATTTAACATCCCCGCTACATACAAATTTTGCTCGTCCGCTGTGTCCTTTATGCATATGTTTTGTGTCCGTCGGCCAGTGGGACTGGGCCTTTCATGGGACAAACACCCATCAGCCAGAGAATTCTGCACCCGCAAAGTAAGGCACCCTGTATGTAAGTGGCATGACACTGACCACACTTCTTTATTAGATTAACAGAGTTGGAAGGGAGCTTCTCGATGAGGGTGTCAAACTCAAAGCCTGCGGGCTGGATCCGGCCCACGTGGTACTTAAATCTACCCTGTGGGGCCAGCCTGAAAATATCAAAGGACTGGCCTGAGGTGACTGCCAGCCAAAATGGGCCATGGGGGGCTGCATGCAGAGGTGGGATTCTGCTGGTTCGGACCTGTTCAGGAGAACCGGTAGTTCTGGTGAGCATTTGGCCCCGCCCACCTGCCCCTGCTCTTTCCTGTGCTTTATTTCCTGGTTTTTTAGCACAGCTGATTCGTGTGGCAGAGTGGTTTGCTGCACATCACCTGTTTTACTCACCGGGGAGGCAGCAGAAGGTAAGTAATTGAGTTGAAAATGGGCTTTTTAAAATGTAGAGCACACGTGCAAGGCGTGTGTTTGGCGCTTTGCACACACTTTGCACGTGGTCACCAAACAGGTTATTACACCGGTTGAATTGCACCACTGGCCAAATGCCCCCACCCCCTCGCAGCCCATTTTCGGCCTCCCCGGCCTGCAGCAGCACTCTGCTGGCCAAAATGGGCCATGCGGAGCAGAGGTGACATTCAGAGGTTCTGACCAGTTCTGGAAAACCAGTAGCGGAAATTTTGAGTGGTTCAGAGAACTGGCAAATCCCACCTCTAACTGGAGATTTTACAGTCTCCTTCCCCTGCCACATCCCCCAAGCCACATCCACAGAACTGGTAGTAGAAAAAATTGAATCCCACCACTGATGCAGAAGCTCCACAAGGCCCGTTTTTGGCCTCCACGGCCTCCAGCATGCCCATGCCTGCCCCCAGCCACACACCCCTGCGTGGCCCTCCGAGGTCAAATACAACCCTGATATGGCACTCAAGGAAATTGAGTTTGATACCCCTGTTGTAGGTCATCTAGTCCATCTGGCTTCTTGTAGAGTTAGCCTCATGCCGCTTACTCACAAGTTGCCTACTTTGGAGGGTGCAGAATTGCCTGGCTGATGGGTGTTTGTTCTGCTTCTTGGAGTCTGACTCAGGCCAGGAAAGAAATCTGCTTTCCTGGGTTTCGAGGGTGGCATCAGCCGCGACTCCAGGGCACCAGTGGGGTGTGGCAGTTGTTATTTGCGAGTCTCTCATGAGTAATCACTGGTTCTCACTCCAAAGTTTATATCTTCTAAATTTTTAAAACAGTAAGGGACAGTTTAAAGTGTCAAAGGCTTTCTCTTAATCTGAACCAAAATGAATGCTCCTGCCTTTTCATTAGGCTGTTGCAAATATTCTATATACTGTATGGTGAAGGAGCCATTGACCCAACCATCTCATCATACTATTCTTTTCACACCAAACACTCAGGGTGAGCTATTAACCCCAGACTTTATTAGATATCCTGATTACTTGGGTCAGTTTTATTAAAAGCTTTTGCTTTCGGTTTCAAATGATTTTATTTTATTTCCTTAAGCGTGCCAGATTTTGTGTGTGGTATGTAAGATGAGCAGCAGTCTGATTAAGCTGTTTACCTGATTGACTAATCCAGATTAGCTACATGCCTGCTTTGGTTTTTATGGACTGGTCATTGACCACAATACAAATTCTAGTCTTGCCACTGGCTCCAAGCCTGGAAGATATAGGAAAGGATCAGTGGTGGGATTAATTTTTTTTTTACTACCGGTTCTGTGGGTGGGGCTTGGTGGGCGTGGCTTGGTGAGCATGGCAGGGGAAGGATACTGTAAAATCCTCCTCCCCTCCCCACTCCACTAACCTGCTTTCCAGCTCCGTTGGGCAGGGCAACCAAAGAAGACCCAGCCTATCAGCTGGGACTCAATGGGAGGCAGAGAAGGTTGGCGGGGCCAGTCAGAGGTGGCATTGCTGGTTCTCCATACTACTCACAATTTCAGCTCCCGGTTCTCCAGAGAGGGCTGGAAAGCACTGTGAAGTGGTATATAAGTGCTAATATAGGTTCCAAGGATAATGTTGCAAGATCCAATCAGGGTCTGTCACTGGGACCAAAGGCTTAGTTTTCTGAGCTTTCAGACTGATGATGGCACCCATCTTCTCTCTACCAGAACATGTGCTTTGCGCTATTCAGTGAGTCATATTTATGTGATGCCTTCCTATTGGTTGATTGCCACCAATTGGCTATTGTTTCCTCGTGCTGCCAATGTTCCTGAGAAACTGGTGATAAATCAGCATTAATGTTGAATGACAAGGGGTCCATTTCCCAGGCTTCAATCATTTTCCTGGCTATCTATATACCTTCATGACCAACAGTCTTAGAAGGAGAGACTCCAATGGGGAGCCTGTGGTGAAAATGACTACCTGTATTGAAGGAAAAGGTGGAAGGACATGAAGTGCATGTATCAGAGGAAGCTAGGTTATCACTGGGGCAGCAGTGGAAGGTTTAAATTAAAAAAAACATTCTTTTCAAATCAACATTACAAATACTTAATGACTTCTAGAGTAGAGTTGGAATACCTGTAATGGAAGGAATGACTTGGAGTAGCAGGAGAGACACCAAGATCATTGTCAGATAAAAGAAAGTTGATTCTGAGGCAGAAACGGATATGTCTCAGGTAAGATCCTTCCTGGTTCTTGCAAAGGTAAAGGCAGGAATGGGATTCATCTGGTATGGATCGGTTCGGGAGAACTGGTAGTTCTGGTAATCAGTTGGCCCTACCAACTGATCCTAGTCTGCCCTAGTCTATCCTTTGTTTCCTTGTTTTGAAGCCCAGCTGATTCGCATGGCACAATGGGTTGCTGTGCCTCAGCTGTTTTATTCACTGGGGCTGCAGCATAAAGTAAGTTTTAGAGATGAAAATGGCTATTTTTAAAATGCTGCATGCTCAGGACATGCTCACCGGACCTGTAGTTTCACCAGTTGAATCCTGCCACTGGGGAAGGGAGGGGGAGGGAGAAACATATTCAGCTTTGCAAGACATTGTTACTATTATTTTATAATAAAAGTAGTTGTCATGCCCCTGTAGGAATTTGAATCTGAGGAGGAATATGAGCTGCTGACAGGGAGTGGGAGTATGGCTCTGTTGGCTGTGGAGAAACTGGGGAAGGGCAAAGTCTGGCTGGGCAGAGCAGGAAAGAGGTAGAACAAGGGAGAGGGAATTCAGAGGAAGACCCAGGCCCACCCCCTCTTCATCCTAGGCACTCAGGGAGGAATGGAGAAGAGAGCAACGTGGGTTGCGTGGCTTATGGGGGAGGAAGGGGCCCTGATTCCCTTCATTAGCCACACCTGGGAATGAGAGTTTAAAAGAAATGCATGCTGAGGGACGCATCTGCTGTAAAACAAACGTCTTGTGTTTACTTTAGTTATCTGCGTTCCTGGCATCCTCCCAACCAGGTTGAATTATGGCTGTTCCTTCAGGTATGGAATTTCTTCTCTTGCCCTACCAGACTAATTATCTCAACTTGCCTTGTTTCGACTTATAGTTACACTTTTTGTTGACCACGTTTTGGACTTGATTCTCTGCAGCCAAAGGCTGTTCCTGGGAGAGATTTTCTCCAGCCCAGAAGGTAACCAGGATAATGGGGGCAAAGTTGGAGCTAATAAAGGGACTCCTACTGACTGTGTTGCCTTTGTGCCACACTAGTACTACAGTAGTATTCTCCTGCGTGATTTGAGTGTCCTAGTCTGGTCTCAAGCCACTGACAATATTTGATAATGGAAGATCAATGGAACCAAATGCCAACTGTCCAGTTGGTGAATCCATGGGACATTATTTTACCAAGAATATAAACTTAACTGAATAAACCACATTGGCACAGAAGAAGCAAAACTCTGGGTTTCCTGTGCAAAAGCAAGCATAATCAATCCCCCCTTTGCCTACTGGCCACTCACAGTCTGTTACGTCCACCAATCACTTCTGCTCATTTTGTTATGGGAACCTGCCAGGCAGCCACGTTGGGACACCTGCTCAGGGCGTCCTTGAGGTGGAAGCAATGTCTCACAAGAGCGACGGATGCTTGCAAGCCATTCTCTCCCCCTCTTGCATTCCATTCCACCTCTCCCTTTCATTGCCAAGCTTGCCAGGGAAAAAGAATTTAGGTGAAAGTGTGAGTCAGCCTTGACACCACGTTTTACAAATATTAAATCTGCTTCTTTGGACCTGAAGTTGGAATTAATCCATCAAAGATTTTATTCCAAATCTGTCGGATGCTTCAAAGGATTTGTCAGCAAGGAGGGATTATAGATTTTTTTTCTCTGCTAGCAATGTAAGAATACATTAACTCCCATGGTTTGATTATGCCTGGTTTTGATTTCTTTCTGGAAGAATATTGCAGTATATATGAGTAGATATCTGGGTAATTATTTTCAAGTTAAAAATATCAATGTGATTTTGAATTGTCACCCCAAATTGTGAAATTATTGAGGATCATTAATTGTATTGGGTGTAGGGAGTAAGTGAGAAAGATTTAAGATTGGAAGAGTGCTGTTTCCCTGCCTGTAAGACTGAATTCAAACCTGCAATTTACACATTTGTAAAAAGAGTATTTTTCCCCACTAAACAAAGAATAAAAATATACATTTCCCTTTGGCATAAATTACACGATATTTTGCAAGGACAGACAATTCTTATGAACAATTTGATACATTGTTATTACATGATTGACTGGATTGATGATCTATTCAGGCAACTTATATTAATTTTTCTATCCACATTTTTCTGTTCAATATTTAATTTTTGTTTCTTTTGGTATTACACATTCATAACTGATGTTGAACATGACTGTTTTTCTTCTCTTTTAATGTATTTTTTATATTTCTCTGTGATGGATAGATAATGAACTAAGGCTGCACATTCTTCCCCCTGCTTTCCTTTATGCCCCCTTCCCTCTGCCTCTCCCATTGCAAACTCTTCCCCCCATTCCATCTGGCCTTTCCTGCTCCCCCCATCTGGAAAGGTAAGGCAGGCCCAGCCCTCCCCTTCCTTCCCTCTCTCCCTTCCCCCTTCACTGTGGGAGCCACGAATTGCCACATTTGTCTATGGAGATTCTCAGTCACCCAGGTTATGCTGACCTTTATCTTTGGGACAAATACCCTTTGAATGATGCGGGAGTATGAATGGATTTCCTGAAAAAATTGCACACATTTGCACCACTCAGGTGACCCTGATGACACAGATAAACCTCCAGGTGGCCTCAATGACTCATTAAAAGGATGCAAATGACCAGCTGTATGCAAGGAGTATAAATCCTTCCATTCCCCACCATCCAGTCAGAGCTGAAGAAGCTTCTTGGATGAGGAGTGAAACATCTTCAAAGAAAAAACAGAAAGTCCAGTTGCCTTTGAGAAAGCACCTTTGGGAACTGCCACATTTCTCCTGCCGGACAACTTACTTACACAAAGGCCTTCACTTGTTCACCTTGTCCACTTGTCCAGTAAGGGAGTCTTGATTGTCCAGGTGAGAAACTGGACAATGAACTGTCAGCACCTGTTTTTCCTGAAGGTTTAATTCTCCTTAACCACTGGAATCCTTTACTTATTAGTCTTCTTACAAATACTATTAAATATAAAGTAGAGTAGAATAGAGTAGAATAGAATAGAATAGAATAGAATGGAATAGATAATATGGAATGGAATGGAACAGAACAGAACAGAACAGAACAGAATAGAAGAATGGGCTGCTGGGGGTTCGCAGGGGCTCAAGAGATCCCCTAGCTAAGATTCTGTGCAGTTCGAAGAACCCCCATATCCCACTGTTGGTTGGCCCTGCCCATCTCACCCCTCCCCTCCCAGGAGTCCCCATGTGACCCATTTGGATACAGGTAAGTGAAGGGCCTGCGCAGAGGCTTGGTGAGGGAGAGAAATGGGCCTCGTGGAAGTTCAGAGAGCCTCCAGAACCTGGGGAGGCCATTTTCACCCTCCCAGAGGCTCGAGGAAAGCCTTCAGAACCCAGGGAGGGCAACACCTCACCACCATGGTGCAGGAGGCTGATTAGGCCACACCTACCATGGCCATGCCCACCCAGCAACTGGGCAGAAAACCCGTTGCTAACATTTCTGAAGCCCACCCTGGAATAGAATAGAATAGAATAGAATAACCTGGAAGGGACCTTGGAGGCCTTCTAGTTCAACCCATGCTCAAGCAGGAGAATCTGCACCATTTCAGGCAAGTGGCTGTCCAGTCTCTTCTTAAAAGCGTCCAGTGATGGAGCACCCATGAATTATGGAGGGAAGCTCTTCCACTGGTGAATTGTCCTCCCTGTTAGGAAGTTTCTCCTCAATTCCAGGTTGCTTCTCTCCTTGTTTAGTTTCCATCCATTGTTTCTTGTCCTGCTTTCTGGTGCTTTGGAAAATAATTTGATCCCCTATTCTTTGTGGCAACCCCTCAGATACTGACATACTGCTATCTAATTTCAAAGACAGAAAGTTAAAATGCAAAAATTTAAGTAGGGAGGGGGACAAGGAAGGACAGAGGACCTCCTCCTATGTCATATTTGCTCTTTCTGCTTACCCAGCCTTCTAATGAACCCCTGAAAGTAAAAGAAAAGACTCCTCAAGCCTTTTGACACACAGTATGATGACCCTGAGCGTGGCACAAAGGCAACACTGTCAGGTAATCAGTAGGAGTCCCTTTATTAGCTCCAACTTTGCCCCCAATGTCCTGGTTACCTTCTGGGCTGGAGAAGAACTCTCCCAGGAACAGCCTTTGGCTGCAGAAAATCAAGTCCAAAACAGGGTAAACACAAACTGTAACTTAATCCCAAACAAGCCAAACTTCCCACAGTTGGGGAGATGCCAGAAACACAGATAAGCCATGAGGATACAAGGTAAAGTCATGTTTTCTCCCAGCAGCCTATTGCATGCAGCTTGCCTTTTTTATAAACTGTGTTTCCAGCTGCAGCTAATGAAGGCACTCAGGGCCCTTTCCTCCCTCCTAAACCATCCAACCCATGTTGCTCTCTTCTCTGTTCCTCCCTGCATGCCCTAGGATGAAGAGTGGGTGGTCTTGGGTCCTCTGAACTCCCTCCCTTGTTCTACCTCTTTCCTGCTCTGCCCAGCCAGACTTTGCCTTTCCCCAGTTTCCTCCACAGCCAACAGAGCCATACTCCCACTCCCTGTCAGCTGTTCAGCTTCCTCCTCGGATTCAGATTCTGACAGGGACATGACACCCAGGGTGAAACTGAGACAGTGCCTTTTTCCATAATTAAAACTGGCAAAAATCAGCAGCTTAACTAAATCAGAAAATCCCCTCTAGATATTACAAGTTCTTCTTTCCAATGATAGACAAAGCCCCCACCTTGACTTACAAAAGTCAAGATTGCCAGTCACGTTTTCTTTCCAACCTGACCGGTTGTCTTTCCTCGTAACACCCAGAAGGCAGGCTGAGTCCACACAAGCTCTTTCTGGGACAAGAGAAAAACATCAACCCTGTAATTTCGTGGCCACCTTCATTCCACTGTGAGTGTCTGTCATGCTCTCCAAAAAAACTTCACCTCCTCTTCAAGAGCTTGTCTTGGGCTCTTTGGAAACCCAGCCTGGAATGAACCAGAATTTTCTTCCATTGGGGCAAAAATTAAAAAAGTAGTACAACTCCCCCTCCCCCATAATAACATTTGAAAAGGTACTTTCAATTTTCATCAGTACGGATGCGATCAAAAGATATAATATGCTTTCATTTTGCTGCAACAAAAAACAAATACAGAACTACAGCAGAAAAAAAATATAAAGATATAAAACAATCAAGGAAAAACAGCAATATGTTTTTTCCATGCCTGGAACTGGGGTGGACATGGCCTGAGTGTGGTATATACTCGGGGGTGGGATTCTACTTGCTCAGACCGGTTCTATAGAACTGGTTGTTATGATTCTGAGCAGTTCAGAGTACAGGCAAATCGCACCACTGGCTGGCCCCTCCCCACCTACGCCCCTCCCACTCACTCCTTACCTGGCATGCGCACCATCCAACTTGCCTGCTTTGTGCCTCCGCCTAATTTTTGGTAAGTTCCTGTTGTTCCTTTTTCTCCCCCTGATCATCAGCTGTTCCGATGGTTACCTGTGATGGGATATTTAGATTCGCTAGAAAGCAGGAAAGCATTCAATTTCTTGCTTTCTAGCTCATCTAAAAGCAGAGCTGAACCTTCCTTAGGACTGAAACTTCTATTTTTCAGTGCAGACTTAGGCAATAGATTGCAGAAAGGTAGATCTCTGAGTGAATCTGTGATTCTGTGAACAACTCAATCTGCCTGCATACTTTGCCTGATTTTGGGTAAAATTTTCTTTTTTTAAAATAAAAAATTCAATATTTACATAAATATTTACAGTATTTACATACAAGCCACGCTCAGCCAGTCATGTGACCATCAAGCACGCCCAGTCAGCAAGCCATACCCACATAATCACATGACCACCAAGCCACACCCACAAATTAGTCCATACCCACAGAACCAGTTAAGAAATTTGAGTCCCACCCCTGTATATACTGTAGACCAGGGGTCTTCAACCTTGGCAACTTTAAGCTTGGCGGACTTCAACTCCCAGAATTCCCCAGCCAGCTTTGCTGTGGACAATTTGTGGGTTCTCTGATCCTCTTTATTATTGAAATTCTGCTGCTCTGAGAAAACAGGCTAACTGAATTTTTATTTTGAATCTTATGTAGCTCTTGGAGCCAGTATTTTTAGCCTGAAGATAATCAAAGGATAACAAAGACTCTGCCTGGATAACTCATTCCTGTTCCACTGCTGTATCCTTGATGAAAAATAACCATCTTCTGGAAAGGAAGGTGTGAATCCCGTGGGAAGAGTTCCATCTTCAACCAGTATGTTGTAACTTGTCTCCGTACCCTCACATTCAGTTGGGCAGCCTTGTTTCCATCCTGAAGCACAGCAAATATAGACTTTAGCAATCTAACCTATGTGAACTTGAGGCACTTTCCTTGGAGTGAAGTCTAACCTGATCTCTTTTAGGATTTGAGCAAGAGCTTTTAGCCTCAGAAGCCGTGGCTCCAAGGACTGAACTACAGAGAAGAGCAATCAAAGGAGATTGCTGTGATTTACATTGAGAGGTGAGGTCAATTGACTGGATGTGTTCCAAGCTTGGGAGAATGGGGAGAGAGATGGTGGAAGCAGGGTGGTGGGCAGAGGGGTGCAGTAGTTCCATTAAGGTTGTGTTCTGACCAAGGCTTCCCGAGACCATAATTGAGCACACACTTAGTTAAAACAACTCTTGTTTTATTTCAGCTCTGGGAATTATGTTCATTCCCAGCCCATAATGAGTCCCTTGAGATAAGCACCCACCTTTCTCTCCTTTGAATGGCTGCCAACAACTAAAGTGCCAAATGAACTATAAAAAAACCAACCAAAGTATAAAGTCCACATCGAGCTTCAAGGATTAATCTGAACAGAATGAATGACTTTGCTTCCTTCCAAGGTTTCTTCATCTTTGCCTGTCCTTTATCCCTTAGGGAAGGGGCAATCACCTCCAAGCCTTACTCCCAAGTCACCCCTTTTGTCTCATCTGCTCTTGCCTTCTGACAGCTCTGCGTACAAGTGCACTGGGAACAGGCTCCCCTGGTTCCTCTGCCTTGCTGCTGCCGGACTCTGGAGGCTCCAGAGTCAGCACCCCAGGTGGTTCTGGCTCCATTTCTGTATTGGACACAGGACCCTCGACCAAGTCCTCCCCAAACTCCCAGACTGGTCCCTGTTCTTCCCCACTGTCTGATTCTACTGCTGTCTGCACCGGCTGCCGGTGAACCACAACAGATTGTGACACCAAGCTTTGGGAAATGGATAACACTTTAAAAGATCTAGACAGATTTGAACACTGGGGTTTCATCCAACAAAATGCAATTCAGTGGTGAGAAAAATTAAGGCCCAAATGCACAGGAATAGAATAGGTGTCTATGCAGACTCTCAGTTATCTAGGTCATGGTTGTCCCAAAAGTGCTTTTTAAGAAGCAACTGGACTTTCTTGTTTTTCTCTGAAGACATTTTGCTTCTCATCCAAGAAGCTTCTTCAGCTCTGACTGGATGGTGGGAAATGGAAGGATTTATACTCCTTGCAGACAGCCAGGGGTGGGATTCTACCAGTTCACACCTATTTGCTAGAACTGGTTGTTAACATTCTAAGCAGTTCGGAGAACTGGTTGTGAGAAGAAATTATTGGGCTAATCCTGTAAGGAAGGCAGGAAGGAAACATTCTGGTGTTGCTTACAGAAACTGCCTCTCCGTTAACCCTAATTACATTCTTGGCAGGACTAGACTTCCTGTCTCAGGAACTTCTCTGGAGTATTTCCCCCCTCTTTTGCTGGTACTTTGCTTGTGTGGAGTGACCATTTTAAGTTACAATGGCACTGAAAAAAGTGACTTATGACCATTTTTCCCAATTATGACTGTTGCAGCATCCCCACAGTCATGAGAAGCCAGGCGAGGAGATCCATGCCTTGATGTGAGTGATATTGAGTTGGTCACACCCAGCCAATAACATGACCACCAAGTCATGTCCACCTAGTCACATGACCACCAAGCCAAACTCACCACATAAGCCATGCCCACAGAACTGGTTATTAAAAAATTTGAATCCCACCCCTGCAGACAGCTGGTCATTTGCATCCTTTTAGAGGGTCATTGAAGCACTTGGAGGTTTATCTGTGTCCTCAGGGTCTCCTGAGTGGTTTAAATGGGTGTGGAGTAGTGGTGGTATGCTACCAGTTCAGCCAAACTGGTAGTAAAAATTACTGCCGATTCAGTTTGGCTGAACTGGTAGTAAAAAAAGCCTCCGATCAGAGAAGAGGATAAAAGACTGAAAAGCGCATGGGAAGGGAGAGAGGGTCCCTCCTAGCTTTTCATTTCTTCATCCTCTCAGCTGATTGTCTTGTTTGGGATGCATACGTTAGGGGCGTGCATGCATGCACAGACACACACATGATCACCCATTGAACTGGTAGCCACTAAAGTAGGATCCCACTACTGGTGTGGAGCCTTCTTGGAACTGCTGAAAGGATTAGGGTTATAGAATAGATGGTACCTGGATCAACACCTCTAACTGTAAGAAGGATCCAGGTGTTCTAATGGACAGCCACTTAAGTATGAGCCATCAGTGTGTTGCAGCTGCTAAAACAGCCAACATAATCCTAGGCTACATCAACAGAGAATAAAATCAAGATCATTTGAAGGGTTAGTACTGCTTTATGCTACACTGGTAAGACCACACTTAGAATATTGCATCCAGTTTTGGTCACCATGATGCAAAAGAAGAAGAAGAAGAAGAAGAAGAAGAAGAAGAAGAAGAAGAAGAAGAAGAAGAAGAAGAAGAAGAAGAAATGTTGAGATTCTAGAAAAAGTGCAGAGAAAAGCAACAAAGATGATTAGGGGACTGAAGGGTAAAACATATGATAAATGGTTGTAGGAACTCAGCATGGCTAGTTTAATGAACAGGACTAGTATGGATGATATTAGATATTCCCAATATCTAAGAGAATCATAGAACACCAGAGGATGGAGAAGAAGCAACGGATGGAAACCAATCAAGGAGAGAAACAACTTAGAACTAAGGAGAAATTTCCTGACAGGGAGAACAATTGATCAATGGAACTATTTGCCTCCTGTGTGAAGTGCCCCCCCCCCCGAGAATGAAATATTTTAGGGAAAATTAAAAGAGGCAGAATATTATATTTCTCCCGAAGGAGAAATGGAGAAACGTGTTTTTGAAGGCAGAAAGTAGCCCCAGCCTTTCTGCCATAGGAAAACAACCTCAAGCAGAAGAGACTGGTCTTTTAGAATGGAGAAGCTGTATCCATGCAGAAAGACTGGGACAATCTATTCATAAGCAAAATGCCTCCAGCCACAAGCTCCTACTGAAGACTGGAGCTGATAGGATATTAAAAATAAAAACTCCTAAAATCTACATTCCCCCCCCCCAACTTCTAAGGATAGGATATGACCTTTAGGACATAATAGGATTTACCCACCACCATCAGAATAATAGAAGACACAAGCTCTCTACATTGCCCATCCCCTAGAGCATTCCAATCACAAAACCCCAGAACCCTATAAAAATCCATCCACTCACCCAGCCAATTGGTCAGCCGCTCCAGAAACATGCTGCTGTCACTGAGGTTTCCAAATAAACTGAAAACCCAAATAAACAGGGACCTTATTTCCTTGCAGCAAGTCTACATTTTATTTCCAATGTCTTGGAACTGAACTGGATTTTTCATCCAACAATCCATAAGTTGTGGACGCTCCAACATTTTTAAGAAGAGGCTAGGTAGCCCCTTGTCTTGAATGGTATAGGGTCTCCTGCTTGAGCACGGGGCTGGGCTAGAAGATCTCCAAGGTCCCTTCCAATGCTGTTATTTTATGTTATTCTAATGACAGAATAAGTGACTGAAACCTGTCCTTTCACGCCAAGATCCAAGGTCACAGATCTTTGGTGGCCCTGACCGCTGTTTCTGAACATCAGGTTCTGAGCCCCATATTCTGAACTCCAAACTATCCTATCCATGATCCCAATGGCAGACGAGGGAGCCAGAACTTAAGGGAGCCTGGAGGGGGAGAAGTTCCTTTCCTGGAGATATGCCTATCCAGGTTTCTAGACTGGCACCAGCTGTGTCAGGGTTCCAAGTAATAGATCCATTGTAGGCAAAAACTCTGAGGGAGGTAGATTCCTTAAATAATAGCTTTATTGGATATATCATATTGGCACAGTTGTGGTGAAAACCGAGTCTGAAGGTTCCCGCGCTGTTCACCTAATTAATAAAGTAAAAGTTTGTCATTTTCTCAAAACAATCAGTCACATGGTCCAATCACGGTGCTCTCTGGTTGTCTGGTGACATCACTCTGCCTTCCTCTGACCAGATGTGAGAAGTCCTTTGTTCCCAAGAGAAACTATTTTGTTTTGGCTACAAACTCCCAGCTATCTCAAATCCCCCCTGCCTAGGTCTCAGCTCCAGTGTGGCAACACTGAAGCTGCCAAGATAACTGTGGTCAGGTCAGCTTCAGGGTTGACACTGGGATTTAAGGGCAGGGGAGATGTAATGTGAGATGTTTATCTAAGAAGCCTTGATGGCTTGCAGGAGCTCTGCTCCAAGTAATTAGATGTGGGACTCTTTGTAGATGAACCCTTGCTGCTGTGTTAGGATATCACTGCCTGAGAGGTTCCATTGCCAGATGGGTGGTAGAGGCCTAGAGCAGAAATAGAATAGAATAGAATAGAATAGAATAGAAAATGGAATGGAATGGAATGGAACAGAACTAGAACTAGAATAGAATAGTATAGAATAGAAAATGGAATGGAACGGAACGGAACAGAAATAGAATAGAATAGAATAGAATAGAATAGAATAGAATTCTTTATTGACCAAGTGTGATTGGACACACAAGGAATTTGTCTTTGGTGCATAAGCTGTCAGTGTACATAAGAAAAAATAAAATACATTTATCAAGAATCATAAGATACAACACTTTGTGATAGTCATGGGTTACTAAAAGCAATCAAATCATACTAGGAAAACAAATAAAACCATATACATTGTAAAGATACAAGCAACATTGTTATAGACAGTCATAAGTGGGAAGAGATAGGTACTAGGAAGGATGAGAAGAACAATAGTAATATAGTCTTATGTATTACAGTCTAAATATTTGACGGTGTTGAGGGAATTATTTGTTTAACAGAGTGATGGCACTTGGGAAAAAAAAACTGTCCTTGTGTGTCCTTGTTCTGGTGTGCAGGGCTCTATAGCATCATTTTGAGGGAAGGAGTTGAAAAAATTTATGTCCAGGATGTGAGGGGTCTGTAGATATTTTCACAGCCCTTTTCTTGACACGTGCAGCATACAGGTCCTCAGTGGAAAAGATTCATCATCCTCGATGGCTTCAGCCTTGCCCAGGTAGCGTTGAGCCTGGAGGACTTCAAATGTTTGTGGTCACCATGGTGACTATAGACCTGGTCCAGGGGATTGATGGCCCAACACACAAAGGCTGCAGACTAGAGGTCACTTTTGTCATGGGCCAGTTGAAATATAAGCCTGAAATGGGGGGACAGACACATGGACAGATGACACTCTTGCTAGTGGCTTTGTGCTGCAGGGCGGAATGAGCTGCTCATTTAGCCTTGGCCCAGATGACTAACAGACCTTGAAGGGTTCCAGAGGGAATACGGAGATAACCTTGAGAGGAGAACACAGGAGCCCTTAAGGGAAAATAAATGACAGTTCAGGCCTGAGAAGGAGATAGATGTGAGGAAGACTTAATTATGTATAAGAGGAGGCAGAGGAAAGCTTTTGACAGATTTTCAAGGTCTATTTTTATACCCTACCACAGAGGTCTCCAAACTTGGCAACTTTAAGATTTGTGGGCTTCAGCTCTCAAAATTCTCCAGCCAACAGAGCTTAAGGCCCTGTCACACTGGCCGACGGATGCAAAACGTTTGTAAAAAGGACACAGCGGACGAGCAAAATGTTCCTCCATCCGTTGTTATCCGCTCTCAAAAAGTTCCCCGAATTTGCATAACCAGACGGACAACACCCGAAAAGAAAAAGAACGGTGGGGGAGGACGTAGGGCGGATGAAGCGGATGGGAGCGGATGGCACATCCGCAGGCTTCCGTGGGCAGCGTAGCAAAGGCAAACGCGGAACGGATACAAGCGGATGCAGATGTGGATGAAGCGGATTGCAGCAGCGGAAGCCTAGCGGATGCCTAGCGGAAAAGCTAGCGGGATGCACCCTAGGCGATGCCCTAGCGGTTCACTGCGCATGCGGGTGAGGATGGCATTGCCTCAGCCCGCGATATAAAGGGAAGCAGCTCGCAAGCAGGTCACCATTTAGAGTAAGACCTGCTTCCAGACACACTCCAACCAGCCAGCCAGCCCAGCAACCCCAAACAACCATGGGGAAGAAAACGGGAAGGCCTCTGCCATCTGCTGCAGCCCTGGCAAGAGGGAACAGGCCACCCTCCCCACCCCCTGCGCCCTGACTCTGCTTCTGTGTGGCTTCTGCCTGCCCGGGCTCGCTCTTTCTGGTGCTGGGGCTTACTGCTGATGCTGCTGTCATGGTGGTGACTGCTCTGCTGGCTGCCTTACTCTGGCTGATTGCTCTTCTGTTGGTGGTGCTTCTGCCTGATGCTGCTTTCTGGTGGTTGGTGCTTCTGCTGGTGCTTACTCTGCTGGCCACTGCCTCCTGTTCCTGCTGGTCCTGCTGTGCTCCTGGTTCTGCTTGTGCTCCTGGTCCTGCTGGTTGCTTCCTGCGTCCTTGCGTGCTCCTTGGTCCTCTCCGGTGCCTCCTGGTCCTGCTGGTCCTGCTCCTGGTCCTGCTAACTAACATAAGCTGGTCAACTGCTTTGCTGCTTACTGTTGTTGGCTCTGCTGCTGCTGATGGTGGTGTGCAGGAGCAGCCCCTATAACTTGAAGCCCTTACTGATTGAGGGCCCATATGGCCCTGCCCAAAGGGAGGAAGAGGCAACGTCCAGCACCTGCAGACCAAGGAGCACCAGCAGGACCAGGGCACCAGCAGAAACCAGCGAGCACCAGCAGGACCAGGCAGGATAACA
>BHFT01016819.1:0-18985 GCA_004320025.1 Laticauda laticaudata
TGAGAGCGGATAACAACAGATGGAAAATTTGCTCGTCCGCTGTGTCCTTTTTACATATGTTTTGCATCCGTCAGCCAGTGTGACTTAGCCTTTATATTTATTTTTGAGTATTAATTTTTTTTAAAGATAATTTGTCATAAAATGCCCTCTGAGTAGTTTCCATGACACCCTATATAAATATAATTCTGAGTTCAGAATTATTCCAAGCCAATTATTAACCTGAACATATTTTTTTCATTCTTTGAAAAATCTACTGTATCTTTAATCAAAATTGGCAGCAATTAAGGGACTTAACCTATATTTAAAACATTAAGTGGTCAGATTTGACTTTGAGAAGTTTACTTGATCTATGAATCCAACTGAATTACATGAGTCTTTTATTCTGTGTCAGATTAACTGAGTAACATGCATAATGTTCAAGTTATGATATAATTAGCCTCCAGGCATCAATTAGCTAAACATGTTTAATCAATTCCATAATCTCGGAATATTTTTAGTCTTCTCTCTGAATGTTCATTAAGAATTCATTAGTTTAGTTTAGTTTACTTTATTGTCATTGCACCTCATACAATGAAATTAAATGCCATCTTCAGTGTATATCTATAAAAATAAAACATAACACGCATCTTTCACATTCTATACAATTGGATTGCATTAATCCGATATTGCATTAATATTGCACTATATAGTTGAATTAAATATAGTTTCTACTCTGGGAGTTACTACCCTGCTCTTTTTCAGCCTATTTGTCCTTGTTTTTATTATCCTGTACTGATAATAGTTCAAAAAATAAAGTGTCCAGGATGAGATGGATCTTTGAGAATGTTTTGAATTCTCTTAAGGCAGCAGGAGCTCTAAAGCTCTTCCAAAGAGGGGAGAGGGCAACCAAAGATCTTCTGGGCAATGACCTTAACCCTCTGGAGTGCTTTCCTGTCTGGCCTGGTGCAATTGTCAAACCATACAGAGGTGCAGTAAGTTAAAATGCTCTGTCTGATGCAGCGGGAGAAGATCACCAGCAGTTTTCCATTCAGTTGTTGTTTCCTGAGAAGCCTTGGGTAGTATAATCTCTGCTGGGCCCTTTTGACCTTGACTGGACGTTAACATTTGAACCACTATAAGTCCATGAATTTGCCATAAGCTAAATAAATAAATGTTCAAAAGCAGAATTCCCTAGACAATAGTACTGAGGGAAGAGAAGGGGTGGGAAGGGAGGGGAGAGATGAAGAAGAGAAGAGGAGGGGAGGGGAGAGGAGGGGAAATGAAATGAAGGAAGGAACAGAAAGAAGGAAAGGAAAAGGCTATTGACTTTGTTGTTGGAATTGAGTAGAATTGAGGAACACCAATAAAGCTGCAGATACTCTGAGAAGGGGTTGTGCACAGAGAAACAATCCCTTCACACACTCTCCTTGGCCACCTTACTTTTAAGTGTGCCTGAGCATTTTACTTCACTCACATGCCTCGTTCAGATTCTGCAGTCCTTAGAAAGAAATTTTGAGTGCAACCTCTCATTCATGACATTGAAGGAGAGCTGATACAAACAACTATCAGAGAATTTCTTTGCTCAGCAATCTGTGATTTACTGTTCTCCTTTTCCATTGTAGAGCAACTGAGAAGAAACCGCACAATAATACGTGAAGCTGCAATGAATTAGTTAATTCTTCTTGTGAGACTGGTCAGTCTGGCAAACTTAAATCTCCTGCCCATTCATGCTTGTCTTGTAATTTAATGAAGACAAAGATAGGGCTGACAATCCAATTACTTTGGAAATGCAAAATGGGGCTGCAATAGAGAGCACTCACCTGACATTCAGAGATGAGAGCACAGGAGAGCAAATGAGGAGATATCTGGGGAGGGGCAGTTTATAGAAAGTCTTTCTCAACTGAATATACCATCAGTGGAGGGTCCACCAGCTGTGAAGCCCCATTGAAATAGCATCAAGCAATGGTTGCAGCTATTTTATATTGGCAATTACAGTCCAGTGATTGGTGTGCTTCTGTTGATTCCTCTGCTTCTGTTGTATAGCACCACTAACTCACAGTGACAGGGGTAATGCAGTGTGCAAAATCATGACTTGATATGGTGGATTCCCCCCCTAAGCAGAAGTTTGGATTATAAGAGCTCCAAGGTTCCTTCCATTTGACGATTGCATGATTTTGTTTGATTTCTGGAATCAGTCACATACACATCAGGCAGGACTGAGGCACAGGCACCAACCCATGATTGTGAGGTGGGAGAGAGACAGTTTTTCAGTGGTTATGGCCAGCCATGAGAAGGGCAGGGTTGGTGCTGCAGTGTTAATATGATTGTATCAGAGTTGTATGTAGGCAGTGTTTTCTGAATCTTCCTTCCTTCCCTTCCTCCCTCCCTCCTTCCTTCCTTCCTTCCTTCCTTCCTTCCTTCCTTCCTTGATCGTACTTTTCAGAGTTTCCCAAGATTCTTGAGTTGTTTTCCTCTGTAGGATTTTCATCCAAGGAATCTTTCCCAAGTTCTTTCTGAATTTATTAAAATCAGTTCTTTTAAAATCTAAGACTCTGGTGTTATTATGTTCTATTGCTTATGTTTGTGTTATGTTGAAAGTATCACTCTTCCCCAAGGTTCCTGCAGTTTCAACTCCCTCTATTATTTCTTCTCTGTTTGTAAGTATTAAGTTCAGTCTGGCTGTCCCTCTACTTCCCTCCTCTACCTTTTGGACAACAAAGTTGTCAGCTAGGGTGGTTAGGAATCTATTTGATTTCTCATGGTGCAGAATTAGTTTTCCAATAGATATCAGGGTAATTGAAGTCCCCCATTACTATTGTACTGTGTTTCCTTCATATATTTTTAGTTGGTTGGCAAAAAGTGTATCTATGTTTTCTGCTTGATTGGGGGGCCTGTTGTATACACCTATGGCCATGTCATTCTTTTTTTCTTTTATATTGACCCATATGCATTCTAGGAGATTTTCGTCTTTGGTTTCATGCATTTCTGTAGCAATATAGTGGTCCTTTACATACAGTGCACTCCACCTCCTCTTTTATGGGGTTTAGTTTTTTTGAACAGCTTGTATCCTTCTATCAGTATGTTCCAGTCATGGGTTTCATGCAATGGTGAGATTCAGTGAGTTCACACCAGTTCAGAAGAATCGGTTGTTAATTTTCTGAGCATTTTGGCGAACTGGTTGTTGGAAGAAATCATTAGGGTGGAGAACTGGTTGTTAAATTATTTGAATCCCACCACTGGTTTCATCCCAGCAAGTTTCTGTTATTCCAGCTATCATATCTACCTTCATCTATCAGTAGTTCAAGTTTATCCTGTTTTTTCCTCCAGACTTTATGCATTTGTCTGTAGGCACCTGAGATCTTTATGTCTGACACTGGGTGTGCTTCCTATGTCTCCTTTTTGGTATGTGTGTTTGTCTTCCTCCCCAACCCTCTTTACTTCATTATTTGACTTGTTTTCTCGGGGGTTTTGCTTGGAATTAGGTCCTGGAGATATTAAATTACATTATTTAGTCACCTGCTCAAAATCCCATCTAAATAGTTTGGTTTCAGTGCGTTCTGGATCCACATGTTGTTTTTGCACCTTGGTGTTCTATTGTTCTCCCAGGCCCCCTCACTTTCACTTGCAATTAACTCACAAGGAAACCTACCTGGGGAAGCTTCAGAATCACAGCAATTCATGCCAGTGCTCACACCTTCTCTTTTGTTGCTAGCAACCTGTTATTGTTATTCTGTCAGAAGTAACCATATTCAGGCCAAAAGCTGGCTGTTGGATTGCAGGAGGGGAGAGACCTTGAACATCGTTTGCAAGCAAACAATTGGAAAAGGATTGCGTCCCCTTTCCAAGTTCTTCTATGATTTTTCTGCTTTTCACTTCTCCTTAAAAATGAAAAAAAAAGTGCATAGAAGGACTGAATTAAACTCTAGGAAAAATGATCAACCAATGCAGGTTAGTCCTGGACTTATGACTAAAATTGAGCTCAAACATTTCTGTTACTTAGAAAGACAGTTGTTGAAAGGTTTTTGCCCCATTTCTTTCTTGCCACAGTTGTTAAGTGAATCATTGCAGTTGTTAATCACATCGCTTCTTCCATTGACTTTGCTTTTCAGAAGGTGATAAAAGGGGATGACATGATCCCAGGACACTGCAACTATCAGAAATACAAGCCAGTTGACAAGTTCCCAAATGCTGATCATGTGACTATGGGGATGTTGCAACGGACATAAATGTGAAAAATGGTCATAAGTCACTTCTTTCAGTACCTTTATAACATTGAATTGTCACTAAATCAACTGTTGTCAGTCGAGGAGTACCTGTATGCCATCCATGCATTTTTTTTTCTCACATTTATGTCATGTATATTGGAGGTGGGTACCCTTTGAGTATGCAGTTAAATTTCATTTTAATGTATGCTGAGTGTACATTTAAAGTGACAATAAAATTATTCTATTCTATTCTATTCTATTCTATTCTGTTCTGTTCTGTTCTGTTCTGTTCTGTTCTGTTCTGTTCCGTTCCGTTCCGTTCCGTTCTGTTCTATTCTATTCTATTCTATAAATAAGAATGGCACTGTTCTGCCTATTTCCAAGATTTCTTTTCCCGAGCCAAAACTCCCTTGCCTCTATGGCATTTTTGCAGTTAAAAATGTAACAGGCAATAGAGACTTGCATGGAAATAATGCTCTCTCCTACACCCACCAAATTCAATTATGGGCATCCCTATGGGCCAGCGACAGCAAAAGGAGATACATATTCCATTCTCTTGCTGATTCAATCAGCAAGAATAAAATATTTGCATATGAGCAGGGATGGAATCTGTCAGTTGACCTGGATGCCTACAAATGTTGCAAATTAGCAAATGTGTGTTAAAAAAAAGCAGGAGAGTTAGAAGCCAACTTTTATGGTTCATCACACAGTCACCAAATTTAGACTGGGTTTGGAAAATTTATTCACCTTTTGAGTCTTCCCAAGAATCTGGAACAAGCAGGTGTTGTTGTTTAATAATACTAAAGGTACTGTTAAACAGATGTGGAATTAATGGAGACAACCAAGTAAATAGGATAACCAATCAAAACACTAAAAAGGGTTTAAAAGTCAAACACGAGCTCACAGAGTGGCTGGCAGGTGACAGCTGATTCCATCTGACAGCGCTCCTTTTATTACACGCTGTCAGACGCAACAGCCAATCTATGGTCACACTTTCTCCCGCTTCTTATGCGGACCAAGATGGAAACTTGCTTCACAAACAGGTACTATTACAGGATTTAAGCTGTTCCAAGCAAAGCTGTCTTTTGCAATTGACTGGTGGTGACTTTGTCAGTGCCAGATGTTTGGGGGTTGCATCCAAGGCACTTACTACTTCTGGTAATATTTTTATTACATTATTACTTTGTTTTCAGTCATTGTATATTTGTAGCCAGTTAAAACATTTCTTCCATTAGTCCTTCAGTTGCTGGCCTTGATTGCTCAGCCAACAGGCTTGAGTCCTGTAGCCCATTTGTCACCAGATGTCCAGGAGCTCCAACATCTAGCAGAGTCTTTGCTGATCCAAATGATGACCAACCCAGTATGGATTTCTACAAATTACATCTCCCCATGTTGTATATGGGACAGCTCTTCATCTGGGTCCTCTGATGAAACCTGTCCAGTATGGCTGAACTTCTGGCATAGCTCTCATCTTCCTCAGAGCATGCAAGCCCCACAACCACATCAAGGTAATTATTATTAATTTTCTTTTCTCTCTCTCTTTTTATTTTATTTTATTCTATTTATTTATTTCCTTATTTATGTTAGATATTTTAATGTGTTAAATTTGCTTCATCTATATTGGGAACATTATATATTGTATGCCATCCTGGGGAAAAAGAGGTATAAATCTTTAGACTAAAAATGAGTGTATTAGAGTTGTATTCCACTTACATGGTATCCCCATTAGGATTTTTTTCTTTACAGTTATCTTGCAAGGGGACTGAGGTACATGGGAGAACAGGAGGAGGGGTCAAATAGTCAAGAAGGCAAGCATGACAATGCCATCCTTTTCCCACCTGCATTACATACATGATGCATGTTTAAAGGGGGTGGGGCTTCGATCACACAGTTGGAACTGCCATCTTGATTTCTTTGCCACCTGGTCTTTGAATGACCTTGTGGGAAAGGATTCTGTTTTTAGATTTCTTTCTGAAGGGAACATCCCACTTGCTTGCAGAATAAAAATATCAACATCTACAGAGAAATTTAGGGGCACAGACTAGTCCTGGTTAATGTCCTCATTTTTGGAGAACTGGACATCTGTGTCACATTGTTGTCCTTAAAGTAATTATTTACACTGATGAACTTGGCTGTGAGCTAATGATATGTTATATCCATATTTCACACCATGAAATTCTTGTAATCAACACGCATTGAACATTAAATTGCCTTGACATTTCATGCATCATGTAGTGGTTTGAATTCAAATATTCTTGAATTTTGATTGTTGTATTTACCATGGCATCCCTCTGGCCCTCGGTCATAATACTTAATCTGCTGAGTTACAAACCCAGTCCTATCTCCATGCCAGAAGTAACTTTGTCAGTACACTGTGACACTAACGGGGTCAAAATCACCACCATCTATGTTCTTTCATAGGATGAAGATGAGGATTCTTGTCCTCACCTCATAGGAGGCAGTCAAGCCAGCTAAACCAGCCCTTGACTCCCAGTCAAGCCAGCTAAACCAGCCCGGAAAGACCGACCGGGAATAAAGAAGCCTACAACTCGACCAAACCCAGTAGACCAGGTGGGAGTTGAGGCAAAAGGCCTGACTCACCCTTCCAGGCGGTTCCATGGAGAAGAGCGGGAGCAACGAAAATCCCTTCTGAACTGGTGTTATTATTATTATAGACATTATTGTGGAAAACATTAATGTACTTGAACTATGATTCAGAAGGATGGGTGGCCCTGGGAGATGGCCTCTAGGTAGCTGTGGAATAACATGGAAGCTTTTGAGATTGATGTATTTCAATGTTAAAGATCAAAATAGTTTGTGTTTGTTTATTCTGTTTTGCTTTTTGTCCTTGGATCCCAAACCAGCATTACCCCGAAACCAGTATGACCATTCAAAGTTACAATGACACTGCAAAGAGTGACTTATAACCATTTTTTCACACTTACAACTGTTGCAGAATCCCAATGAACATGTGATCAAAATTTAGATGCTTGGCAACTACTCTTATTTTGACTGTTGCAGCATCCCAGGGTCATGTGATCACTGTTTGCGGCTTTCTAATAAACAAAGTCAATGAGGAAGCCAGATTGAGTTAACAACTGTGTTACTAACTGAACAACTGCAGTGATTCATTTAAACATTGTGGCAAGAGAGGTCGCAAAATGGGGCAAAACTCACTTAACAAATTGTCTCAATTAGCAAAAGAAATGTTGGGCTCCTTTGAGGTTGTAAATTGAGGGTTATCTATAGTTCCTGCTTTTCTTGGCTCTGTTAATCTGCCCTCACCTCTATTAATCTCTATCATATTTTCATGCACACTAAAGTTGGCAAATTAGCTTTTTGGTGTGAACCTGCCAAGAACTTGAACCATAAGCTCCAATTTATTCTTTAGATCAGCATAAATATTTCGTTACTTTCCAGCAATCTTGATCCTCACAGGTTTGGGAACTGTGCCACAACAATGTCCCTCACTTCCAGAGAAGAAATAGATTCTGATTCTCTTACTTCTCAAAAAAAGTATGATTGTTCATCTTTCATAATAGGCTGAAGCCAAGGAATTTCTGAGCAGCCATTTTTATCAAATCCAAGCTGTATCCCAAGATGATATGCCTGGGTTAGGGATCATAAAATTTGTTTTGATAGTTGTGAACTGTGGAAGAGCCACAAAATTGGAAGACTAGAGCTGCAAGATTGGTGAGTCAAATTTTTAAAAAGACACTGTCAGGCTTTTTTCAACTTGGTGATTTAGAAAAGACAAGCCTTTGACTATATTTGTGGTGAAAGGAAGACATTTACTAAAGCCCATGTCACACAGCACCAACGGATGGAAAGAGAATGTAAAACGGAGAGAAACACTTGCCATCCAACACGATGCATCCATTCTGAACTCACTGTGTCTGTTTTTCATACTCTCTATCTGTCCAGCATCCGTCTACTGAGATTTCATCCGCTCAAAAAGTTTTGAGCTGCACAAACACAAAACTTTTTGAGCGGATAAAGTATCCAACGCGTCCGTTATACATCTGCTTCACATACGTGGAACATCCGTTATACGTCTGTCGTCATCCTTACGCGTCTGCTATATCGCTAGGCATCCGCTGCGCATCCGCACAACTCACATCCGCTCCAGTGGAAAACGGACACAGGGAGGAAGCGAAACGGACGCGGAACGGACACACAGCGTTAGTAGCACGGACGTAGAAAGGATGAAAGCGGATGCAGCTCGCATATAAAGCATTTAAACGGAAAAAAAGTTCATATAGGGGACGTATCTCGATATTTAGGATGTCTGCAGGATGCCTAGAGGATGCAAAAGGACACCTAGAGGAAAACCTATATTTCCTATAAAAAGGGGGAGGAACTCACCTCACTTCAGTCCAGCAGCCCTGCGTGCAGACCTCTTCAGCCTTCATCTTGCTCTTGCTCTTCCACAGCATCCAGTCATCTCCACCATGGATCATCGCACACTCCTTTTGGTAGCCGCCATCGTTCTACAAACAGTGCGAAGCCCCTACAGGCTCTTTCACCTGTTCTACGGGAACAAAAGGAGGCATCCAAGAAGTGTCTGGGTCCGAAGATGGATTGCGAGAAGAGCAGAGTACAGACGGTATTACAAGCTGATGGTGGAGCTGAGGAACGAAGACCCTCATGCATTCCAGAACTTCATGAGGATGCACCAGCCATGTTTTGACGAACTTATGAGCATCTGAGACCCAGGTTGATCAAGGCAAACACCCAACCTCCAGCCCAGCCTGGACCCCTGGGTGAAGGTGGCACTGACTGCACCACCTGGCCTCCGGGACCACGTACAGGAGCATGCAGTACGCCTGGAGGGTGCCACACAACACCATCAGCATTGTGGTCAGAGAAGTGGTGGCAGGCATCATGAAGAATACCTGGAGGAGCTCCTCCAGTGCCCTTCCACTGAAGAAGGCTGGAAGAAAGTTGCAGAGCAGTGGTATCAGAAGTGGAACTTCCCCCACACCGTTGGAGCCATAGTTGGGAAGCACATGGCCTGCAAAGCTCCAGCCAACTCAGGGTCCACTTATCACAACTACAAGGGCTTCTTCAGCATCATCCTCTTTGCCATGGTCGATGCTGACTACAAGTTCATGTACATCGATGCTTCAAGCAATGGGTCAGCTTCAGATGCCCAGGTATACAAACGCCAGTCACCTCAAGGAGGAGCTGGACGCAACCTCATCCTGGGCTTCCCAGATCCAGAACCCCTGCCCAACGACACACAAGATGTGCCCTACTTCATCGTGGGGGATGATGCCTTCTCCCTCAGAACCTACCTCATGAAGCCCTACACTTCCAGATGCCTCACCCGTGAAGAGGGATCTTCAACTACAGGCTGTCCAGGCAAGGCGGGTGGTGGAGAACGCCTTTGGCATCCTGGCCAACAGGTTCCAGGTACTTCTCACCACCATGCAGCATCGCCCAGAGACCGTGAGGAGAATCGTGGAAGCTTGCTGCATCCTGTACAATCTCATGTGCACCCACTACCTAGTGTTTGCAGAACAGCTTGTGACCTCCAACAAGGCAATGGGGACATGGAGCCTGGGAATGGAGACAAGGGTGAAACCAGATAGATACTGTGGATGTGCAAGGCCCCAACAGAGCTTCACGTGAGGAAGAAGCAGCGCAACCTCCTGAAACACTGGTGCAACTCCCCAGCTGGAGCAGTGGAGGGCAAGACAGGATGGTAGATGCTTTAATGGATGCTTCCTTCAGCCTGTCTCATCACACTGATGAGATTGGGCCATGTATGTTGAGTGGCCCTACAATGAACAGGGCATTTAATAAAGAGTTGTGTTTATGTTAAATGATCAATGATTAAATGTTTTTTGAGGATAAAGGGCCATAGGTGTGGCACCTGGGAGAGTGGACCATACAGTCCCACTATGCTTGCACTGGAGGTTTATCTATCCCATGCTATCCTTACCCATCCCACAGCTATTACCCATCCCACAGGTATCCCTGCCCATCCCACTGCTATCCTAACCCATCCCACAGCTATTACCCATCCCACAAGGTATCCCTGCCCATCCCATGACCTGTCCTAACCATCCCACCAGCTATTACCCATCCCAAAGGTATCTCTGCCATCCCACTGTATCCTTACCCATCCCACAAGCATGCAAAGGCTTAAACCATTTCTAAAAGTTTCCACCAAGACTTTATTTCTAAAGAACTGAACCAAGTGTTGTGAAGCAAAGATAAACTTTATTGATAACAAACTGTAAAAGCAAAATGACCCAAGTAAAGTGTCCCAAGCAAAGATAAAGTCAACAGGTAACAACCCAGTCTCTGGCACTCTTCTCAGTCACTCTGTGGTGTGCCCATCGTCTCAGGGGTGAAGGGTCCAGGTGGCTGTGGAGGTGGCTGCTGCTGGAGTGCTGGTCTGAGGCACCATTGGGGTGCCTGGCCCTGAGAGGAGAACAAGGGATGGTGTGTGGAGAAGGTCTCAGAGAGTTGCTCAGTCCCATGATGTTGAGAGCCCCTTCCTCCATGACATGGGTGTCAGCCCCAATACTGATGACAGATGTTTTGAGGCCAGGCTTGGTTGTGTGGTGGAGGAAGTAGGAGTGTCGTGGGCTGTCTTGTCTGCAGATGAGCGAGGTGAGTGTGTGGGTGGCGTCTGGTGGTGTGGATGGCATCTGTTGGCGTCGGTGTATCTGTGGCATCAGTGGCACCGGTGGCGTACTGTGCCTGGACTGGGAAGGGCTGCCTGTGCAGCTGGAACTCCTGGTAGCCGTAGCCTTGGTAGGTGAGGGCCTGTGGAAAGCCTTGGAAGGGCTGTGACAATCACCTGGGGTGGAGGAGCAGACCTGGAGTGGGTAGGAGCAGGTTCAGCTGGGCCTGGAGGGTTGTGCAGAAGACCACTGATCCTCTCCTTATCACCTGGTACTGTGATTCAGACATGTCCATGAGGGTCTGGTTGACATAGGTGAGGAAGGGCTTTCTTTTAGAGGATGGTATGTCGAGTGAACCAGCTGAGAGAGGAGATCTACGCTGCTTTTGATGGTGTCCCTGATCTCCAGCAGGACAGTGTGGCTCTGCCCCTCCGGTATTTCTGTGGAGGTGGAGATGGGGGTGGGCGTGGGTTGGTCTGGTGGCAGTGGCCTCTCCTTGCTCCCCACTGTGTCAGGGAGTCCTCCACGTGCTCTGCCATGGGGAATGCAGCTGTCGGGGGGTCTCCATCGAGGGGCGCTCCAGAGATACCTGCCTGGACACAGGAGCCTACTCTTGCTCAGAAGAGGACTGCTCTCTGTGGGCTGCCTGAGAGAGAGGGTAGACAGAGGGCTGCTCCTCGGTGGTGGACCTCAGCCTCCAAGAAGCTGCACTTGGCCATCACATAGGTCTCCGGTCGTGAGCTTGGACCGCGGCCTGGCCAGACTTCTTGAGGTGCACCTTCCCGTACCAGGTGTGCATGTGCTTCCACCACCCAAGGAGGACCCCGAAGTGTAGCCCAGGCTCTCTGCCTTCTCTCTCCAAGCTGCCTGCTTCCAATTGGTGTGTCTCGATAGAGCCTGTGTCCCCACCAGAGGTATTCGTTCTCCCTCAGCCATTCGAGACCTCATCCTCATGTTCCTCTTCGATGGAGTACTGTCTCCTCTCCCAATCGCGTGATTGCCTCTTCCTCCGTCTGGCAGGGCCATCTGGGCCCTCATCAGTAGGGCTTTGAGATTCTAGGGGCTGCGTCCACCACACCACCACCACCACCACCAGCAAACAGCAGCAGCACAGCACCAGCAGGACCAGCAGCACCAGGAGCACCTGCAGCACCAGCAGGACCAAGAGCAGCACCAGCAGAGAAGCACCAGCAGAAGCACCAGCACCAGGAGCAGCACCAGCAGAAGCACCAGCAGAGTCAGCCCCAGCAGCAGAAGCCCCAGCAGAAGCAGAGTCAGGGCTAGGGGGTGGGATGGTGGCACTGTCCTTCTTGCCAGGGCTGGCAGGAGTAGGCACAGGCTTCCTCTTCTTCCCATGGTTGTTGGCCGGAGATGTGTCTGGTAGCAGTCTTTCCTCTGAATGGTGACTTCCTTGCGAGCGGCAACCTTTTATATCCAGGGCTGATGCAATGCATCCTCCCGCATGCACAGTGAACGCTTTGCATCCGCTAGGCATTTGCTAGGCATCCGCTAGGGTGTCCTTGATGCATCGGCTGTATCCGCTAGGCATCCACTCTGCATCCGTTCCTTCCGCTGCGCGTCCGCTTCGCTGTGCTCCCCCGGAAGCCCTGCGATGTGCCATCCGCTTCCATCCGCTAGGCTTCCGTGGTGCATCCGCTTAACATCCTGGCTACGTCCTCCCCCCATCCGTTCCCTCATTGTTGTCTGCTCTGCTTATGGCCATTCGGGCACTTTGGAGACGATAACAATGGATGGAACATTTTCTCGTCTGCTGTGTCCTTTTTACATACTTTTTGCATCCGTCGGCTGCAAAAACAGGGCCTTAAAACAGGGCCTTAAAAACAGCAAAAACTGTGACAGGGCCTTAAAGCCAAGTGGTTACAAAGTTTAAAAAAGAAAGAAAGTTGCCTTCTTACTTTCTCCTTTCCCAGGTCTTTTCATCCCCCCCTTCTTTTTCCTTGAAGACATTTCATTTGTCATCCAAGAAGCTTCTTCAGTTCTGACTAAATGGTGAGGGATGGAAGGGATTTTAGAAGACCCCAATGTGTTTGTATTGTGATGCTTTGATGTTTTTATATCTGATTTTTTTTAATGCTGTGAATTGGTTTGTTCGCCATCCAGAAATATGATAGATTTTATGAATTAATTAATTATTGTGCAGTGCAGAGGAAAAGAATGTACCCACAAAAGCAGCAGTGGCTAAACACCTTCCAATGTTGCATCCTCAGCCCAGTGTCCTCCAAATTGATAGACATTGTGCATATATCAAGGCTCCTGCTGAGAGACAGTAGAAGAAACACTTCAGGAAAATTGAAAACCATCTACGCTTAAGCCAGTGGTTCTCAACCTGTGGTCAGCAGACCTCTGGGGGAGTCATGATGTTGACACAGGGGGTCTGTGAATATTTGATGCAGTCAAGTGCTTTAAATCTTGAGTTAAGTCTTGGTGGTCTGTAGCCATAGTCAATGGCCATAAAAGGTATTTAAAGAGGATCTGTGGTAAAGAAAATGTTGAAAACCACTGCCTTAAGCTATAGAATGGGGATGAGAAGTCTGGATGCAATGGCATGTTCCAGGAACAAGTTGGTCATTATCCAGCTTAATTTAGAAGGGCATTAGATAATGCATGGGCTGTTTGGGTCATCATTTCCAAAGACATTTCTTTACTGAAAGAGCACAGGCAGGCAAAATCAATGGGATCAGGAGACTTCAAATTTCCTGCCAGTTTTCCCATTGATTTTCCTCCTGGAAATTGGGCAAGGAGCATGAGAAATCCATACATCCTTCCTTCCTTCCTTCTTCTTTCCCTCCCTCCCTGCCTCCCTCCCTCCCTCCCTTCCCAGCAGGTGGCTGGCACTGGGTGGGGGAGAGAATGAGGGATTGTGAGACTGGCTGGGAAACAGCCATGGAACATTGACAATGAATGTGTGACCTTAGCAGCAACAGTAGTAGCACTGAAATAGTCACAATTTTTCCAAATTTCATTCCCTCAGAAATCATATATCTTAGATTTTGGACACATTCTGTAAATCAGGCCATTTGAGGTATCTTGGTTCAAAAATTGTTGCCCTGTGTTAACTCAATTATTGACTCAATTTAAAGACCAACAAGTGTTTTAATAGTATGTAGATGTAGATAGACCCACAAAAATGGTAGACTACATTAGCAATTCTTAACCTGAATATATATTTAGACTACATTCTTAAACTGAGTTAGCATGAGATGCGAAAATACATGATATTTTTTCTGTGCAACATTGGCAAATTGAATGAATTGTTACTGATCACCACCCTAACTAGCTGGTATTAGGAATTTATCCTCCCCTACTCCTGACTTCTCTTTATTTTCCTGCATATTTCTTAATTCTGCCACGTGAACCCACCCTACCCCCCAGGTATATTTATTTGCCACTTTATTCTGGTCTTCATGGTGATTCAGACTGAATATTATGGGCAGAAGCAAGAGGTTGTAAGGTCTGCAAAAACCACTGGATGCAGCAGGTGCAGATGATACATAGCAGAGCCCTCGCTACTCAAAGCCAGAGAGAATGCACTGTTTCACAAATTAACAACAAGGTGATGGATCCAATGCCAGAGAGCAGGAGACACGAGTGAACTTTGAGCTGTGTCAGTTCTGGAATAAATCTCCATACAGATCATCCGTGAAATCACCATCAAACTGAAGCTTGACTAAACTGTCTGTTCACAGGCTTCTCACAAATGATGCTGCTAAATCACAGCTTTATAATAGACCCCTTGGGAACTCATTTCTTGCTTTTAAATATGAACATAACATTGATGTGCTCCATGTGTGTGGCAGATATCCCTCACACTCACACTCGCATACATAGACAGACAGACAGACACACAGAGGGGGGAGGGGCTATTCAAAGAGAGCATTGAGAATATTGGGGTTCTGATTTAAAGATGACTGTAAGAAGTCTTCAACCACTAAACCTTTAGAGTATGGGGATAAGTTTATGCTAGATCCCTTCTTTTCCTTGAAGAGTTTAGACCTTTCCATTGCTGCATCTAATGTGGTTGGTTCCTGGTTGAGAACAAACCGCATTTTCCCAAAAACAAGTCCTAGCCTGATTTTCCACACCTGTGCCTAATATAAGTCCTAGCCAAAAAATAAAACCTAGTTAAGTCCCACCCACTATCTGGTTGTATCAGGTGGGGCAAGACACAGCCATAAAAATCAAGCTAGGGTGAGGGTGGAGCTGTCTTACATGCCCCACACCTTAGGACTGCCATAGCAAGGCCTCCCAAGCCCCAACACCTGTCATGCTGTTGCCCAACTTTTTCTGTGGTCACCACAAGGCTCATCATGCCAGTGCCGCCACTCGGACATGCAATGGCATAATGCACCACACCTCCTGCTGCAAGTGGCAGTACTAGAGCAATAAGCTATGCGGATCTGGCACTTGTGGCCACAGAAGAAGTCAGGTAGCACTGCAACAGGTGTCGGGTGTGGGAGGAGTGGTTCTGTTTCTGGTGCACCTGGTCTTCCAGTTTCTGGTGCTCATGCACGGGCGAAAACAGCTGGCCAGTGAACATGTGCCGACTCCACCAGGCCTTTCGGGGATCCTTACTCCTCCTTGCCTGCCTCCCTGGTCCCTGTCGGGATGATAGGACATTCCCACAGATAACCCAGTTTCACAGCCCTGTACAGGAAGAGAAATTTGGGTGGGGAATGCTGCCTCCCTCTGCTGGAAAGCCAGAGCCCTTCCCAGACTCAAAAGGAAGGGGCGTCAGTGTTCCTGGGGCTTGGGTTGGAGTGGTAGCAGGTGGGAGAACTTTGCCCAACTCTGGCTGGGTTGAAGCGCCTCTCTCCAGCCCACCACTGAGAACAAGCCAGCAGAAACCCCCACCATTGCTTCCCAGCCAGCATGCCTCTTACCCCGGTGCTGGACAGTCCTCCCATGTGGAGTCAGCTCCTGTGCAGTCCTGGATAGTCCTGCAGCAGCGGCAACCACAACAGGATGAGAAACAGGAGCAAGAACTGCTGCTGCCCTCTTGGCCCCAGCAGCAGCGATTCTCGCTCCTATTGTGGCCCACTAGCAGCTGATGGAGCTGGCAGCAGAGCCAGACAGTAGTGAGAAGGTTGGGGAAGAACCTGGGACAGTCTGGAGGCTGAGGAAGGCTTGGACAAGGGCTCTGCATTAGAGGCAGTGATGGGGCCAGGCCAGGCTGGCAGTCATCAGCTGCCTTCAGACTCAGACAGCAGTGAGGCTGGGGAGTTTCTGGAACCAGTTCCCAGCCTGTGTATATGCAGGGCTAACAGAAGACAAGAACAATTGAGAAAGCAGGGTTGACTCAGGAGTAAGGCCACACCTCGGAGATGATTGGCTCCTCCCATAGGACATAAAAGAGGAGCGAATGGGATGTGAGCTTTTGCAGGAAGCAATTAGTTCATCCGGTCAATTCAAGCTCTGAAAAATTCTTTTTGACTCTGTGTCAAGTTTGGCCTTGCCCTGCATTTGGAAATTAGTTCTCTGGCAGCATTCCAATTGCAATAAGGTGGGTGTTTATAAACATTCCCCTGAAAGACTGTGAAGCCTTGCAGACTGTGAATGAACGTAATTCATAGCGGTTGAAATAAAAGAGGTTTTGCTGGGACTAAGATTGTGTTTTATGCTTTCTAAGGAAGCCTAGGTCAGAACAGCTCATGCCTTTTGCCCTCTGCCTTCCATTGCTGTTGCTCTTCTGAGGCAGTGGGGATGTGCATATGACCCACCGCTGCCCCCTCAGACCCAGCAGCAGCGGTTCTCGCTCCTGCCTTTCATCCTGTTGTGGCTGCTGCTGCTCTTCTGGGGCAGTGAAGCTGTGCATGTGAACTGTTGCCACCCTCTTGGCCCCAGTGGTGGCAGGAGCAGCAGGCAGGGCAGCATATCCTGGCTGGGCAGTCAACTGCCCCATGCATGAGCTGGCTGGCGTGTCGGAACCTGGAAAAGCAAGGGGAGCAGAGCTGCTGGCCAGGATGGGTGGGCCGGGGCTACCCTTCCTCCTCACCTGAGTGGGCTTCTTGCATGGCCTCAGCCCTCCAGCCCATGGCACTGACATGTGTCCATGGTCTGGAGTACCTGGCTGGCAGCTCTGCTGGGAAGAGGATCTTCTGTCAGAAGGCTTCTGTCTTAGAGTAGGAGATCCTAGAATAAAGGAAGAGAGAAGAGCAAAAAATAAATATTTTTATTCCACTTACATATTAATTTCAACTCAACTAATTTTAAAATTATCCAGACCAAGTGATTGTATTTATAATCACTTACTTGTAATAAAATTGTCACTAGTGGAACCACTTTTGGGGTCCTTTTGAGGATTGCATCCAAGACCATTCTCTGAGGTAGAATTTACAGCTGACCCAAAACTCAAATATTGCAAATGATGCCACTTGAGTACAATTCAGGAGAAATATTCATGCATTTGTGAGGCATAACACAATCTGTGCACTCAGCACAAACTGGAGAGTTGTCCAGTAAGTAAGGCTGGCATGATATTATACCAGATTGATTCCAGTGAGGCACATAAGTTTATGAGCAATTTATAAGATGAGCTTGAATGAGCATTGTCTGCCTCCTCCTTGTACAAAGAAATGACAGTTATTATTTATATAATATCTGTAGGCTCAGCTTTTTCTTAAAGTTTAATATCCAATTCTTATACATATTGATTTTACAGAAGACAATGTTGAAAAAGCACTACGCAATCTAAAACCATTATCTATTGGATCGGACAGAATATATGCCTACTTCTTAAAAAAGCTACCCACTGCCATAGCCTATCCTGTAATCTGCAACTCTTACACTGCAAAAACATATGGACTACACGACTCGATCAGGGCAAAGCAATAGATGCAATCTACATAGACTTCTGTAAAGCCTTTGATTCAGTGACACACCGACAAACTCCTCCTAAAGACTATATGAATTCTTTATGGTATCTTGGACGACCTACATACAACATGGAACTAGACAGCCATTCCTGTCAAACAGAAAACAAATGGTCAAAATTGGGAAGCGTCTTATCAAATTCTATACCCTTCAACTGCAGTGGTGTCCCCCAAGGCAGTGTCGTTGAGGAGCAACTCTCTTCATACTCCACCATATAATGACCCTCTGTGATCATATTAAGAGCAACTGCGTTCTCTTGCGCTGATATGATGTTAAACCAAAGACAATAGTGTCTACCCCTTCAAAAAGGACCTTGACTACTTGTATCCAGAATGGTCAATCACGAATGGCCAACTTTAAATCTCAACCGAATAAAATGTTCTGTCTTACATATTGGCAAAAAAACCTTGAACCTCAATAACATCAAGCTGAATAATCAAGAGACCTTGTGTATGAGCCGAGCTCTGTGTAAAGGACCTTGGAATAACTCCTCTCTAATGATCTAAGTGCTGGAGCGCGCAGTCGTAACTACATAGTCCAAGAAAGGTGTTATAGAGCAATTGTTAACCTAATCCTATGTTGCTTTTCTCTGTGAATATTACACTACTTACACTAGAGCATACAAAACACGTTTATTGCGTAGACCCAATACTGCGAATATACAGTTATCATCAGTCTGAAACGCCACACATTACGTTATCTGATATTACACAGCAGTATGAGAAAGTCCAGAAATATTTCACAAAAAGAGTTCTCCACTCCTCTACCCGTTGCAGATACCTTATGCCACCAGACTTGAAATTCTAGACCTAGAAAATCTAGAACTACGCTGCCTTCAGTCCGATCTAAGTATAATACATAAAATTATATATTGCAATGTCCTACCTGTCAATGAATACATCAGCTTCAACCAGAACAACACAAGAGCACACAATAGATACAAACTCAAGGTAAACCGCACCCAACTATGAATAGGAACTTAATTCATCAGAGGTTATAAATGTACAGTTTGAAGTTCAAATTTTCCCTTTGTCTAGAAGAAGAAGAACTTTATTGTCATTGTACAAGTACAGCGAAAATGTGGATGCACCCCAGCAACAGTTCACAATACAATAAAACCAGAGCACTTAGAGATGAAAATAAGAAAAATAGAGTACCTGCATCTCCATTTGCAATTAGAGAGTACAATATCAATGAATATACACAAAATATATATCCAACACTGACTGTGATGCTTTGCCGAGTGTAATACACAAGAGATGGATTGTACTG
>BHFT01016821.1:0-15946 GCA_004320025.1 Laticauda laticaudata
TGCGACTCCCCCTGACCCCTGCTAGGTCTCCCCTGTCTTCAGCTACCTCTACGGGGTAGCTATAGCCCCAAAGCCGGCTGGCTTGGGGCACTCCAGTGGTGAGCGCAGCAGAAACCATGCACGATCGCCGATTCCTGCCGCCACTAAGCCTTGCAAACCAGAAGTATCCATGCATGCTTTATTTCAATTGACATTGCTCTTGTCACATTCAGCAACTAACCTTCGATTCCTTATTCATGCAAAATGTCCATAATTGGTCTATTCACTTTATGCTTTCTTTAAATCAACAAATATGTAAGTGTTCTTTGTACATTTCTCTGAAATTTTTTAAAGAGCAAAAATCTGGTTTGCAAACCCCTTCCTCATATGAAGTTGTATTTCATTTCTCATTTCCTTCATTTCCTGTCAATTTCCCCTCAAGATGCATTCTTGCCACTACCAAAAAATATTGTTTTAAACTTAAACACTGTATGTAGATTATGTAAGCAACTCAATGCATTGGAATCGCAGAGAAACCAACCCCTCAGAAGGTGACTAGATTTTGAGAATTTTCTTTTCTCCAGATTCCATTGCAAAAACAAATGAACAAACTGCAATGGTTACAATTTCTATAGTTCATTGTCTGGACAAAGAAAGTGTTATTATAAGGTGTTCTTATAAGAGGCCTACATTGCAATCTAAGCAGTGATGAGATGGAGAATTGAGCAGCAGAATAGAAAGTATAGGGAATATGAAGAGCTGTCTTACCTCACTCATTCCAGTGGAAGAAGCCTACTTCAGATCCTATCTGCTAAAGAATTTTGGAAGAGCCTTTTCAGCTGTGGCTTCCAGCACCTGGAATATTCTCACACTGGAGTTGAGTGTTCACCCCCTGGCCTTCCAGGAAAACCTAAAAACTTGCCAGTGTTGGCAGCCCTGAAGCCTGATAGGGCTGTGTTACCTTGGGGTTGATTGAGAGGATAGAGTAGATTTCCACTCCCACATTGTCCATAATATTAGTTTTTAAATTCCTATTTAATCTCCTAAATCTCCTAATTTTAGTTGCACTGTATTATCTTGTTTTATTTTTTATTATGTTATAAGCCATACCAAAATTACTGTATCACAGAGATGGTGGCATAAACAATAAATAAACGAATGAACGAATGAATGAACAAACAAACAAATAAATAAAGTAACTAAGTAGGCTTGGCTTTAGCATCAAGTTGGCCTAAATGCTGGGATTTGAATTTCTTGGGTTTTCAGTATTGTAGCCTGCTCCCTGAGGAAAAATTCTTGCCTTCTAATGGCAAGATTGGATGATCTACACTAAAGAGACTTAGCCAACTAAATAGATAGATAGATAGATAGATAGATAGATAGATAGATAGATAGATAGATAGATAGATAAGATAGATAGACAGACAGACAGAAAGACAGATATAGATGGATGATAGGACAAATCAACAAATGTATCATCTTATGTTTCTGTAGTTCTTCAGCCTGGAGGACCTCCCAACTATTACAAAGAAATAATGTAAGTTAATTGTGTCACTCCATGATCCCTCCCTTTTCACTAACTCTTTCCCTAAAGGTTGAACACCTTCACAAGCTGAACAAGTCTTCTGGAAAAGAGTCTGGCCTAAGTCTACAAATACTTTAATTAAATATACTGTAGGTAGTTATTAAGTTACAATGCCACCAGGAGACACTTCTGGATTCTTCTTTTCCCCAATAACAGACAGTTTATGATAGGAGAAATATTACAGAGACATGTAAGTATAGGAACAGGTGATCCTCACACACACCATGAACCTGACAAGATGGAGAGTCCCCTGGCAAGTATTTACAGGGCCTGTTCAGATGAGATACTAAAGCCCCTGTCACACTGCACCAACGGATGGAAAGAGGATGTAAAACGGAGAAAAACACTTGCCATCCGTTGGGTTAACAGGCGATGCTTCCGTTCTGTACTCACTGCCTCCGTTTTGCTTCCTCTCTATCCGTTCCAGCATCCGTCTATTGACATTTCATCCGCTCAGGTTTTGAGGTGCTCAAAACTTTTGAGTGGGAAATGTATCCAATGCATCCATTCTGCTCTCTAGGCATACGGAGACATCCGTTCTGCATACATTCGCATCTGCTATATCCGCTAGGCATCGCTGTGCATCCGCGCAACTCACAATCCGTTCTAAGCATAAAACGGATGCAGGGAGGAAGTGGAACGGACGCGCAGCATTAGTAGCACGGACGGAGAAAGGATGAAGCAGATGCAGCTACGCATCCGCGTCATCCGCTACGCATCCACCTCTGCATCTGCTCTGCATCCTCTACGCATCCCACTCTGCATCCTCTACGCGTCCGCTCTGCCATCCGCTTCCCATCCGCTTCCATCCGCTAGGCTTCCCTTCTGCATCCGCTTTCCATCCGCTCTGCGTCCTCCCCCCGTCCATTCCTTTCCGTGTTTATCCGCTCTGCTTATGCAAATTTTTGCCCCTTTTGAAGAGCGGATAAACAACGGGGAACATTTTTCTCGTCCTCTGTGTCCTTTTTACAAACGTTTTGCATCCGTTGGGCAGTGTGACAGGGCCTTAAGTTGCTTGGGATAGATTGTATCAATACATGTGCTGAAATATGGCTTAGTATTCCTTAAGCACAGTTTGTAGCTCTGTGTGGTAAAGAATGTCCTGGAATGCCATTTCAGTTAGTGTACTATGCAAAGGCTTCTGAATTGTATGGAGATTATTAAGAAAAGCCTGGAGCAGATTCAAATTTTATCATCCTGACTTTGCATTTATTCCATTTAGTAAAACTATAGGCTAACTGCCAACACTGTTTGGCCAGCATTCATAGAAGGTGTTTGTCCAATTTCTCTTTTTTGATAGAAATCATTTCTATATTCAGCATGATTTAGGATTCCTTTGTAAATAATTACAAGAATGTAAATCTGTTTTCCAATGACAATTTTAAAAGACCTTTTAAAAAAGAAACTTTAAAAGGAACCCTTCAAAATGAATGGGCAATATTAGGACATGAAATTATTGCTTGGAATATATGGAGTTGGAGTATACTATAGTTGAGAAGGGAACTGGGGTTGGGGAGGCAACTCAATAAAAAAGTTGATCTAGCACAGTGGTTGCCAACTGGTGGTCCACAAGAAAATTTTGGTGGTTCACAGAGAAATGTTACCCCCAAAGCAATTAATCCAGGCTGTGCATGAACACAATGTTGAGCTACCCACATGGCCCGCAGGAGCACAAGGCTTGCATTGCTTGCATTGTGAACAACACAAGGTGGTGAGGGAAGGGGGGAAAAGGCAGAGGGGAGAGGAACTTATCCCACACACCCCACATACCTCGCCTGGCCACAAGGCTGTTTTTTTCCACTTCTTTCTTCTTCTGCTTTTGGCTGCCCACAAGGAAAGCAGCAAAAGTCTTTCTTTCTCTCCCCCAAACTCCACCAGAATTGAATCTTTGGGACTCTGCAAAGCATCCTGCTCCAAGAGTTTGGGGGAGAGAAAGAAAGACTTCTGCTTCTGCTGTTTTCCTTTCATGAAGTCAAAAGTAGTCTCTCTCTCTCTCTCTCTCTCTCCCTCCCTCCCTCCCTCCCTCTCNCCCTCCCTCCCTCTCTCTCTCTCTCTCTCTCTCTCCCTCTCCCTCTCCCTCTCCCTCTCTCCCTGATTGCAAATAAAGACTGGTCAATCGGTAGGAAAATGGAGTGGGGAATTTTCCTGCAGACTTCTTTTAGGATTTTCCCAGGTTTTCTGTTGCTTTTCTGTTTTTCCCAGTAAGGTCAGTCAGTCAAAATTCGTATTAGTGGTCTGCGGGATTTAAAATTATGAGTTTGGTGGTCCCTGAGGTCCAAAAGATTGTTGACCCCTGATCTAGCATGCAGTTCTGTATTCTTTATACAGTTAAAGTATATTAGGAAACAGATCAGAAAGAATAGGAGTAATAGTTAACACCCTTACTGGAAAACCTTCATTTCACTACCTTTTTCCTTTCTTCTGCAGACTATCATGGAAACATTACATTTACTTGCAGATCTCTGGAAAAGTCTACTGCTGCTAAATTGAAAGGAATGACCAGAAGCAAGGTGGATGGATTCAGTTACAGTGGTGATGAATGGACTTTTGGAAGACCTGAAAGAGCCTATTAGGAATAGATCATCATGGAAAAAGTCTATTCATGTGGTTGGTAGGAGAAAAAATTACATAAACCATCCCTAATAAATTCATGCAATGTCAGACCCAGGCCCAAAGATAACACAACCAGTTGAGTCAATTCTTTTATTTGTTTACACTTAAGGTAAAGAGTCTTGCCAAACTAAAACTATAGCTTTCTAAACTATCAGCTGTATCTTGAAAGATTTTAGGATGTAGCTAACCTGAACCTCTTCCCCCTTCCCCCATACCCCATCCAATGCAGTCTTTTAATCTTGGCATCTCTGGGAAAGCTCTGTGTTGCCAAAACTCCTGTCCTCGGATTCCTCAGGCATATAATCTATCACCTAAGGTCGGTCTCCTTTCCCTCATCCTGCTCCCATACCACTGTTGCCACATGTTGATATGTAGAGATGTATGAGTATACAGCATATACATATTCATGTACTGCAAATGAATTATCTCATTCCTTTATATCATTTGCTTTGTTTTGCAGTCCTTAATATTTATTTTTTCAAGATTTCCATTGGTTTTGCCACGAAGGTGAAAAGTATTGTCTGTTTCCAAGGAGATATACGGAACAGGGGTTTATTAATTGTAAATCCTCTGTTACTTTGGGCTGCTCTTGTTTTCTAATATTTATTCATTGCACATCCCAGGCCAACATGGTCCAGAAGAGAAAGGCCAAGGGAAGAAGCACACCTACACAAGCTTAAATTGACCAATAGTATGCCAAACTCCAAATTACCAATATCATTAATGAGGCATACATTTCTACAGAAAAAGAAGTAACATCTGTAACAATTAGGCAAATGTAATCTGCTTCTGCAATTGTGATGAAAGAAATCAGTGGCAACATTGAAAACACATCCTTTAAGAACCATTGGTGAAGCATCTTTGTGTTGTGCTTAGAGGGAAGGGAGGTCTGAGCTTAAACAGCTTCCCTATGGAAGGCATTTGGGTTATCATATCTGATAGCGGCCAAAAGAAGCCCCAAACTATCTCGTGGTATGTCCTACCTTTCCACAAGTGGTCCCACAGCTGAGAAGATATCTAACAATCCTTAATTCACTTGTGGAAAGCAATAGAAATAGCACTTAGACTTTCATACCACTTAACAGTGCTTTGCAGCCCTCTCTAAGAAGTTTACAGAATCAGCATATTTTCCCTGACAATCTAGGTCCTCGTTTTACTAACCTCAGAAGGATGGAGGGCTGAGACAACATTGAGCTGGTGAAAATCAAACTGTCAAACTGCTGGCAACCAGCAGTTAGCAGAAGTAGCCCTCAATATTGCATTCTAACACTGCACTACCATGGTACCCAGAAGGATAACCAGCATATCTCAGTTGTGGTAACAACCCATAAGGTAACAAGTATTCCTTGAGAAGCACATTTGAATTACTATTTAAAATTATGTTTACTTTATCTCAAAAATAACATTGCAGAATGAGGAATATAAAGAAAAGGGGAAACAAAAGTTTAATTAAAACTCTTTCTATAGAGAGAAAGGTTGAGGCCAGCCTAAAAATTCAGAAGCCACTGCCAAAAAACATATATTACCTCGGCTTTTTCAGGACTCATAAAATATATCTGAATGGTCCCTGAAGTCTAGGGCCAAAATGGACCCTCCCCAGTCATTCAAAATGGATCCCCACCAGTCATTCAAGTCAGGGAGATCCTTCAGGGAAGTTAAAGGATTCGAGATTTATTGCTCTCCAACATTGTACAAAGCTTTAAAATGAGATAAAATAAATTCAATGGGGAATTAGCCCAAACCTCAGTGACATATTTAAGGATAATGTCCTTGGTTCAATGGAAATAAGCTCTTTTAAAATATTGACATTTACTTGTGATTTCATTAGGACACACTCATTTTTCTTAATCATTTATGAATTTTCCCTTTGAATCTACTGAATTCATTAAGAATGCTTTGTAAAATTGAAATTGCAGCTTGGAAGCTATCAATGCTAGCAAATTATAGCATCATCCAACTATTGCTTTGACAATATAAAGCTTACTAACATTCATTATATTTTATATCAGTGATAGATTAATATTACTGGTATGCATAAGCTCCTGGATGAATGTTAACACTCTTCAAACTTTATACAGGAAGAAGCTATTCAAATGTAAAAAGGAAATGGAGATATACATATGAGGCTGTCTATATATCCTGATCACAATTTCACTGCTCCCAAGCTACAGTTGGTTTGAACAACAAAGTCTGAAGACCTAGAACCACAATCCTGAGGTTACATGTATTAGTATTTCTTGTTCAAGTATAAAATAATTTTAATGAAGCTTTTCTGCTGTTATGTACAGCTCCCTCCATTTTTCTTGGGATGTCCATATTTTTAACTGTTTCAAAATGCAATGCCATTCAAAAGAACACCCAGTGTGCTCTTAAAACAAAACGGATTGAATTTCAATGCACAGAAGATAATTTTATACCTCTGCTCTTGAGAACACCATTCATAAGGCAGGAATTTTTGGGTGTCAGGAAGGATGCTACAGTTCTTTCTCATGTCCGTTTAACCTAGCTGACTTAGGTCCTTCCCTCAATCAGCATGACATACAATCAGCATGATAAACTGAGCCATGGTGCCACAGTGGTTAGAATGCAGCACTGCCGACTATTTCTGCTAACTGCTGGCTACTTGCAATTTGCCAGTTCGAATCTCATGAGGTTCAAGATTGACCCTATCCTTCTGAGGACAGTAAAATGAGAACCCAGATTGTTGGGGGCAATATACTGACTCTGTAAACTGTTTAGAGAGGGCTATAAAGCACTATGAAGCAGCATATGAGTCTAAGTGCTATTGCTGTCATTTCATGGGACTTTGTGTCCTGAAAGTTCTGCAGATAGTTGAGAGAACAGCCACTTCCCCTATGAGTCAATGTTTTCTCAGCTTCCCTTCATTGCTAAGGAAATATCATTTGGTTTGGTCTAGCACCCTTCCTTCATTTGTAGCAGGTTTTCTGGAATAGTTCTCTTGGTAGCAGCAAAAATATAGAGTAGAATGTTTTTCCACTCTCTTTCCCAGTCTTACAAGTAGCTAGACTTATCTTGCCCCTAGCTTAAATCTTCTCTAAGTATCCTATACATGTAAGAAAAGTGACTGACCAGCAAAAGAACAAAGGCAAAGGCAGATTTACAATAAAGAATCTAATAGCTCAGATTTTCATAACAAAACCTTCACAAGAAGGCACCATTCCAGCAATTGAACCAATTTAGTTTGCTTCCTAAATATTAGCAGTCTTTGATCTTTATAAAGCATACCTGACCCTTATTAAATCTGACATTCTTTTGTCATTAATTCCGACAAAGCACTAGCAGATCCATTGAGCATTCCTTTGTCTTTTGCTGTTCTTCTTAAATGCCCCCATTGTTGATGACTGGGTGGAAGAGACTCCAAGTTTGGGTCAGAGTTAGCAGGATCCAGACTTCAGGAATGGTTTACAAATTGATGCTTCAGAAAAACAGTGGGAATATGTGTGAGAGTGAGAAAGAAAAGGATGATGACAGATCTTGTTTGGGGTCTGGGAAGAAAATTGGCAGCCTTTTATAATAATTATAAATAATATATTGAAATACATAAATATGTGCAACAGATTTATAATGTTGCACAGTACAAAGCTGTGACTCCATCTAATTCATCTTAATGATTTGATAGATTCAATGCTCACCTCTTCCTGTAGGCATTGCAGTTATTATGTAATAGCTTCAGAAGAGTTGGAGATATGTGATAATTGCAATATTTATAATTTTTGTAATGAAAGCTGTGCATATTTTTCGTTTTAGAATAGAGGAGGTGAGGGACTGAAAATGTCCATGCTCATTCAAAACTACTTAAACCCTGCCTGCAGAAGAGGTATATCCAAGGACTGGTGAGTGCTAATTATTTGTGAACACTTGAGATGTAGAGTACAATATTGCTGAAAATGGCCCAGTTGCCTATTTCACACAAGTACCAATAAAATAAAATGAGAAATGCAGTGCTAGGTTTAGCAGAATACCAAAACCATGGAGAAACTAAGCAAAATGAGCTTTTACAAAATTGCTTTCTATGTACATTATAAATGGTATTGACATGGACATAAAGGCCCTGTTACACTGGCCGATGGATGCAAAACATTTGTAAAAACGACACAGCGGATGAGAAAAATGTTCCATCCATTGTTATCCGCTCTCAAAAGGGGCAAAAATTTGCATAACCAGAGCAGCGGGGACAACACGGAAAGGAACCAGACGGGGGGAGGACGGTAGGGCGGATGCTAAAGCGGATGTTCCATGGAAAAGGCCTAGCGGATGGAAGGCGGTATGAGAGCGGATGGCACATCCGCAGGCTTCCAGGCGGAGCCGCAGGCAAACGGACATGGAAACGGAAAGAGCTGATGCAGAGCGGATGCGAGCCGGATGAAGCGGGATGCACAGCGATGCTGAGCGCGATGAAAGCGGATATCAGAGCGGGAAGCCTAGCGGATGCCTCAGCGGATGCCTAGCGGATGCCTAGTTGTTCACTGCGCATGCGGGAGGATGTATTGCGTCAGCCCCATGGGATATAAAGGGAACAGCTCTCAAGCAGGTCACCATTCAGAGGAAAGACCTACTTCCAGACACAGGCTTGCCAGCCAGCAAACCCAACAACCATGGGCGAGGAAACAGAAACCTCTGCCATCTGCTGCCAGCCCTGGCAAAGAGGACAGCGCGCCCACGCTTCCCACACCTCGTCTGGGCCCCAAAACTCGCTATCTAGCTCGCTTACCATGGGGTCGCCTGCGCGACCCTGTGGCATACATAACTATATAGGTGCTTTGGCGGGCTTCTTGTCCAATGCTGCTTCTGGAGGTGTGCTTCTGCTGATGCTGCTTCTTGGCTGCGTGGTTGCTCTGCTGGTGCTTACTCTGCTAACTTGCTCCTGCGTGCTGAAGCACTTTCTGCCTTGGTGCTTACTCTGCTGGCGCTGCTCCTGGTCCGCTGGCTCCTGCTGCGCTGCTTACTCTGCTGGCACTGTTTCCTGGTCCTGCTGGTGGCTTCCTGTCCTGCTGGCTGCTCCTGAGTCCTGCTAGTTCCTGCTGGTGCTCCTGCGTTCCTGGCTCCCTGGTGCTGCTGGTGCCTGCTGCTGCTGGTCCTAGCCTGTTCCTGCTGGTCCTGCTTTTTGGTGGTTTCCTGCTTTTGTTGCTGCCTGCTGGTGTGGTGGTGGTGTGGAGAAGCAGCCCCTACAACCTCGAAGCCCTACTTCGTTCTGATGAGGGCCCAACCTATGCGCCCTCCCATAAATATATATGGAGGAAGAGGCGAGCATGCAGTGAATGGAGACCCGCGCGCGGCCGAACACAAATACGTCCACGCGGATGGTGCGCGCAGGCCACATGAGAGGAGAGTGCTTTAGTGGCTTGAGGAGAAAATGAAGTATCTATGAGAAGGTGGCGGAGCGATATGGCTAGTCTATCGATATCAGAACACACGTCCAAAGGAAGCGGAGCCCACCCTGCTCTGGGCACGTGAGAGCAAGGCGGCGAGTAGCACTGGTGCATACAGCACTTACAACCGGCCGTCTCTCAGGCGCTGAGTGAATAAGACAAAACATGCAACTCCTGGCCTATGGGAAGCTGCCACCTCAAGACCCTCTATAATCGCCTATGTCAAGGCGTGAACTGGGAGCACATATTCAGGACACCTACGTGATGGCCAGGTGCAGCTTCATTCAGAGTGGGACACCTCCGCCCACCAGAAGAGACACGCCCTCCTCCCTCTCTCTGCATCTCTCCGGCAGCCCTCCGCCGCAGCCCCGTGGTCCTTTTCTGGCGACACTGACGATGAGTCAGCCTCCTGTGTCCTCCTAGGCACAAGATATAATGCCTGCTTCGTCCGAAGAGACAACCTTGAACACAAATACGTTGAGTATATACCTCCCCAACATGCGGCAGAAAATAGTATCACTACCTGGCGGAGCACGTGGAGGAACCCCCCTGATGCAGTGGGAGCAAAGGACGACAGCACTTCCACCACAGCCCTAATCCCACCTATATATCCACTCCCAGGACATAACCACCTCTATGCATGCACCCTATGTTACAGACCAGAGTGGGCAGAAGTGCACTATCTCTGTCCTCTGATGACAGTCCATAAGAGAAGAACCACCATCAAGGACCTATATGCCGATTAATAACAATAACATACAAATCTCAGCTGGTACAGCGAGCCGTACACTGCTCCCCCATCCTCCAATTGCCAAGCCCTTCCTCACTATGTCAACGCTCCCCTGATTACACTCGTCGGAACCACATATTGAGCTCGTACCGGCATTACCCGATTCTTCTTTCGTGGCGAGGCGAGAAGGCCCTCAACAGCCCACACAGAGATAACCTCGCTGCTCCCGCGCACATACCCTCCTCCTTAACACAACACATGGCTTGCATCGGTCAATGCCATATACACCGCGCCCTCTCTACAGGCCCACCCTACCAGGCTTACGGCTACCAGGAGCTCCAGCAGCACAGGCACGCGCCCTCCCAGTCCAGGCACAGGGTACATCGGATGCCACGGTCCACTGATGCCACCGCATGCCACCCTCGCCACGATGCCAGCCACGCCACAGATGCCCACCCCACGCCCCGATGCCACCGGACGGCCAGTCCTCACCAGCTGCAGGACCAGACAGTCCCACTACACTACTCCTTCCTCCACCCCACAGCAAGCCCGACCTCAGTACATGTGTCATTGGTATTGGGCTGACACCCCATGCATGGCAGTGGAAGGGGCCTCTCACATCACGTGGCTGAGCCAGCTGTCTGAGAGCTTCCTCAACACACCGTCCCCTGTTGTCCTCTCAGGCCCAGGCACCCCAGTGGCGCTTCAGACCAGCACTCCAGTAGCAGCCACCTCCACAGCACCTGGACCCTTCACTGAGACTGGGCACGCCTCCGAGTGACCAAGAAGAGTGCCATCTGTATTAGTGATACCTTATTTCTGTAATTACTGTGGAAAACCTTTTCTTTCATTCTCTTGTATATGGACTTCCTGAACTATGATTGGCTGAACCAGGTATCTTTGTGTCTCCATTGACTTCAGGAAATGTGTCAGCTTGGGAGAGGACATCTCTTCACATAGAAGATGCTATTTTAAGAAAGGATTTGTAAACATATACCAAGGTAAATAGCTAGCACTTATGTAATTGGTTTGCTGGAAGTTTGCCAACATTTTGAAAGTTGATTGCAGTAGATGAAATGGTATAAATTTTTATTTTACTTCCTAGTTACCCACAATGTGTGAATAGTTTTCATAATATTTGTGATTTATGGATTAAAGAATTGGAATTCCAGTAATTGAACATCAATGATTGTAAGTTGAAAAAAGTTATATTCAGCTTAGATTTAAAATTAAAACTATTCCTTTAATTATCTTACATCAAGTTTACTGAACACTTCAAATAATATATTTAAAAGGATGAATATTTTCTGTTGACTATATAAAAAATTGAGAAGTCATTAGATTATATTATTTGATCTTACAAATCATTGACATTTTTTAAAAACAATATTTTAATGTACTTAAATAGATTTATATGGATTTTTTAGTATTAAAGATGTTCAAGTATTGTTTAATTATATCTCCAAAACTTTGCAATTTGACTATTTTTTAAGGAGTTTTGGTTGTATTGGTTGTAAGATAATTATTTTGAGAAACTGGAAAACACCAGTAATACTCCTGATATTAAGAACTGATTTCAAGAAACATGTGGCTTACCAGATTTTGAAAAGGCAATTTTATTGACTAACCAAAAAATGAGTCAATATCATTTTCTGTGACAAAGATTGCATAATATTGTAATGTTAAATGATAATTATTTCGGTAAATAGAAATCTAACTTTTAAGTAGATTTAGAAATCTAACAACATGTGACATACAGTATATTAATTGTCCCTTTCCTTCTAATATTCTTATATTTGTATGTGGTCCTGTATTTTTCCTGGTTGTTGTTTCCTGGTTGTTGTTTGTATTTTATTATTTATCTATTCTTTTTTTCTTCCTAGCATTTTCCCATAAGTGAAAGCTCTTTTTTTTTCAGAACAACTGAATGTCGATCCATTTGTTGTGATAGGAATTGATCAACTGGCTTGTTGCCAGAGCCTGACATAATGGGCTGAGAATGAGTGGCCCAAAGTCACCAGCTGGCTTTCATGCCTAAAGCAAGGCTAGAACTCACAGCCTCCCTATTTCTAGCCTGGTGCCTTAAGCACTAGACCAAACTGACTATCAATAATAATTTAAAAAATATTTTTATTCATTTATTCTATTTGTACATTTTCTTTACTTACTACTTTATTGTAGAAGTTTTATAAAATCTAATTAAGCCTTTTTTTTCAACCTAAAACCAGTTTTGACCTGAAGAACAGTTGATCGTATGGAGCCGTGTGATGCATTATTTAATTAGTTATGACATATACAAAATTCTTTACATGAAATACCTTCTAACTGATGTTTTTGTATGTCAAAGAGCAGCAAGGTACTGAAACTTGGATTGTTCCTTTTTCAAGTTTTTCTTTCACTTATGACTTAAATAGTTGCTCAAAATACTGAATTAAGTATATTTCTGTGAGGGTTTTCTCAATAATAACTTTCATTAAGTTTTGTTTTATAAAGGTAGAGACTGCTGTCCTTTCAACTTAGGATTGGATCAAGAGGTGATTAATGAAATTCCTACATCAGTATTCTTGAAGACCTGTGTTAGGGATAACATTGTTTTACCCTAACTGGTTTAGGTAAAATAATAAATAAGTAATCCTGGTTAGTATGTTAAAGTGTCCCTGTAACTTTAACTGCGGGAAAGTCATTGTGGGGAGTGGTTATGAAAATCTCCTTAAAATAAGCAAGACGGCAAACGTGCTCGCTCTCATTTGCTTTGACGCATCCTAATTACTGTTGGAAGACTGCATGTGCTACACGGGAGAGAGAACAAAAGGACTGATTTGTATAGTGAACTGACCCAGGTTTATTCTGCATGGACTTTGCTAACATGAATATCCCTGAAATGGACCTACTAAATTGATAATAACAAAAAAAAAATTGAACATCAAAATAACATTAAAAAATATAAAAATATAACAACTAATTTATGACTATTGGACTGGTAATTTTGAGCTATGCTATATTATGGAATAAACTATCCATTGTGATAACACAAGCGTATATGGTATTTTTTACTGTATGTTAATAAACATACAAGCTTAGCTCACTCATTTATCTGTGTGCCTAAATCTGACTTAACGCTGCACATTCTGTTTTTTGCTTGTTCTCTTCCCTAACCCTGGTTGGGAACCCCCAGGCTTAACAACTGGTTATGGGCCCGAGGCTTGCAAAGTCAGTTTAACTAGGATGAAATACAGATTTATGTAAAGAGTGAGAGTTTGGTGTGTTATACCATTACGTAACAGACAGCTGTGTTTTAATTAATTATAGTTTAATACATATATGAAAACATGGCACAAGGTCAATCAACAAAGTTTGTCCCTTGTATCCAAGCTGGATGGACAAACTATGTATCATGGTCTGCAAAATGGTAGTCTATAACTTCTACCAAAGAGGAAGGTCTAGTGGAACATAATTGAAAATCCCACCAAAACGTAGAAGAATGGGGATGCCAGAGGAATGAGGAAGACAGAATAAAGATAGAAGAATTTATGCATAAAAATCAACCAAGCCATTTGCATAATGGGTTTAACATTAACTGATCAAGCAGCTTGTTTTTAATATCCACCGGAGAGAAGACGGCTCTTGATGTTGGCAGATAGCTGAAAAGAAATTATGTTCGAGATAATGTTGGTGCCTCACATAAATCTAGACACGGAGCTTTCATGGCACACATGCTCCAAACAAATGGTGATATGCCTGAGTCATTTGGAAAACTTATGAAAAGCATTTTTTCAAGAATGTTGCAGCGAGAAAGAGCTTATTTTCCCTGAGATACTACACAGAGTCTAACCATAATTCTATCTTCGCTTGATGAAAGTTTATGAATAACTTACGTAACTTCACTTGCAATTTTGCCCAAAAGAAAGTTTAACTTTAACTGATTATAACTGGCAGATTGATTGAAGGGCCTAGAGAAGGCTTGAAAGAGATGGAATTAAGGAGGAAGCAACCTCAAAAAGAAGAATAATGAAATCTCCTACTGGCATACGCAAATTAAAAAGTGTTTTAATTGTGGAGGAAAAAGGAATCATTTTGCAAGATTTTGTTAAAAAAGGCAAAGCCCAGAAGCCTGGCCAAGATACTAAAAGTCATCAAAAGATAAATAACATTTAGAGTTTAGCCATGTATACTAACGGAGCTGTAAAAAATAATTTATGGGTGGTTGACAGTGGAGCATCCCATTGTATAACAAATGATAACAAGAATTTTATCAAAAATGTCCCAAGAGTACACAACAGAATATCGTTAGCCAATGGCTGGAACTGAAAGCTTAAAGGTGCAATGGTATAGCATATTGTTCTTTTATAAAAGAGAATGTAAAATGTTTAATATGTACCACATACTTAAAGTTTAATTTAATTTCAGTTAGAATTTTGGTTAAACTAAGGATATGTAGGGTTACATTAGGGGAGATAACTGCATAATTGGAAAAAGAAGATAAGAAGAATTAACTGCATCTTTAAGAGGTGAATTAATATGTGTTTAAAATGATGATGGTTTAAAGGTGGCCTAACAAAATTTATGAATAATAAGAAAACCTGCATCGACGAATGTATTACTTTGTTACTGCGAAGGCTAGGGCATTTAAATTTTAAATGCTTAAGAAAACTTGTTTTGAAATATCTAAGGGAATAAGTTTGAAATTCTTTGTAATAAGTATTTGCAATGTAAATGGCCTGTAATCAAAGTAAGAGCAGGGTTTAACCGGCTAATAGACTTGATGATTTACTACTAAAGAGCCTTTAAGAAGTAGTATTTGCTGATTTAATAGGTCCGATAAAAAAACGCAAGTGTAGGGAGGACTCGTTACATACTAAGTATAATGGACCACTATTCTAGATTGGGTTTTTGCTATTTAATGAAGAGCAAAACTGAAACATATCAAAAATTCTCTTTAAATTGGAATGATATCGCAGAGAAAAATAAAAAAGAAATTAGAACTCCTTATACACAGATTAATGGTACAGAATTTACAAATATAAATTCCCATAGAACAGACTAAGAATGTTTAGGTATTCAACATAAAATGTCTGCTACCATATAGGCCACTAACATAATGCTTTATAGAGAGAAGAAGGCCAAACATTTACAATCCAATGGCACAAACTATGAATGTCTGATTCAGGATTCCTGACAATTTATGGGGGAGAAGCAATAATATGTGTGGTAAATCATATATTAAATAATGTTGTTAATTCAAACAAAGGTGATTACGCATTCCCCACTGTGGCATGGTACAAAACCTGATTTAAGTTAAACATGCACACATTTGGAGACCAGCATGGGTGCACATATCCCTAACAACTTAGAGCACAAAGGAAGCATAGAGCTAAAAAGATTATTTTTTGTAGGATAATACATCTAAGTCATAGATCTTATAGATTCCTGGGAACCAAGGTACATCTAGAGTTTACACCAGTGCTAGTTGCAAAAATTCCTAGAAGCACGTAGGATGATATAGATTGGAACAAGATGTAAATTAATGAAAAGTATAAATGACCCTACAAAAGGCAGAAAGATCAGATTAGTTATATAGAAAGAAGTCGCATTAAGGAAAGAAGTCGCACGAAGAGGCAAATAGGACATGAACAAAAAGGAAATAGTGAT
>BHFT01016822.1:0-55629 GCA_004320025.1 Laticauda laticaudata
AATGTCACCAGACACCTGGCTCATATTACCATATGTGGTGGACTTGTGCGGATGCTAAAAAATACTGGACTAAAATCTAGGCCTTCCCTCATTTTAGACATTTCAGCAATTATTACAGAACAAACAAATTCAACAGTAGCTGTAAAGAAATTCCAAAAATATATCCTTGTTTGTTTGTGTGTTTTAATGATGATGAACTCTTAATCCAACTTACTTTCTCCAATGCTTTTCTTTCAGGGGGTGGAGAGAGAGGGGAGAAGGAGAGAGAGAGAGAGAGAATCTTCATGGAACATTGTATCTTGCAGCTCAGAAGTCCAATTTTCTTGAATTTTGGGAATTGGTACATCACTGTCCAGAGATTTCCCTCTCTGACCTCTCTCCCATGCTTATTCTCCCACAGTGTAAGAAGTAAAAGCTTCAGAGGAATTGATGGGAATTCCTTTAAAATTCCAGATGGGATTCAATTGGAAACCAAGGTGAGAAGGCATGGTATCTGATTTACAATGCAACCCTTTTTATTCAACAGAGAGGCATCAAACCAAACTAGGATCTGACAATCAAAAAACAAGCAACAAACAAACCTTCACCTTCTATAAATATTGCATTTTCACCCACCTCACTGATCCAGTAAACTTATCTCAAACATAGCAAACCTATCTCAAACACAATGTTGTTTTATTGGTCAATAGAACAGTTGTTTGATAAAAACCATAAAACAATTCAGTCATGGCCATACTAGTTGGAGACAGTGTGATCTTTCTTCAATTATTTATTGTAATGTTATTTATTATGGTTAGCTTTAGGATTTTAGTTGTTTATAATTTTTTTTTGAATTTCTCTTTGAACAGAAAAGTATGCATCTATCTGTTTATCTCACCCTCCCTCCCTCCATTATCTATCATTTATTTATCTGTCCATTTATCTATCATCTCTTTGTCTGTCTGTCTATCTATTGATCTATTGTCTATCTACCTACCATCTACCTACCTACTATCTATCTATCTATCTATCTATCTATCTATCGATCTATCTATCTATCTATCCTACCCATCCATCCATCTATTGCAAAACTATGCATGAATCTTTGGGGTTTTTTTAGAGCTAAGACTGAAATTCTTAATGCTATCTCCTGTCGAGCACTAAAGCAAATTATATTGGTTTGCCTGTTGACATACCATCCAATTATCTTCCTAGAGAGCCTACCTGGGTTTCAGTGCTGAGGGGAAAAAAATGCAAAGATAGACATATCTGACAATGCCAAAGACAAGAAGTCTGAAAACAAATCCATACTGGCAGACTCATCTAGGAAGAAAAATGGAACGTTGCGTACCATCAAAACAATCTCATTCTCCAACATTTTCCTCCTCTTTTGTAAGAGGATGTTTAACTGTACCACCATTTAAATTGACTTTCTGTTTCAGAAAAAAGCGCTAAACCATTTGATCCACTACAAGGGGAATATTTAAATAAAATAAAATAAAATAAAAACAAATCCCACTCTCCCCGTTGTATGACAGTGGCTCAATTTATTCAAGTGCTGATCAATCTAAACAATCAGAGGAGTTCATGTATTATGTATTTCCCAGAAACGATGCTGGTGCTTTTTAGCGGGATGTCACAAGGTTAACCAAGTAGTAGAGACGGGCTCCCTAGAGACCAATTGCAGCTCCTGCACTTGCTATCCACTTGGAAGAGAAACAATAGTGGACTAAAACATCACTTGGCAGGCATAATGAACTGCTCTCATAAAACTCAACCTTCAGAAAACATTATACTTTACAATTGGACAGAGCAGACAATTACTGGATCTCCATTTGGATAGAAACAGCCAAGCTCTGCTCTGTTCCTTAACCATATCTCAGTAATTATTGATAACACAATTGCCTGCAATTGCCCTGTTAAGACAAGTGCATTAGCAATTAAAACCACTTGTGGTTTTATTTCCTGGTGGATGAAGAATGGCTCTCTTAAATCTATCTCCATTGCTTAGGAAAAGTGCCTGGGCTATTGAGGAAGGATGAGAGGAAGAGAGATTTTTACAGGAAAACTGGGCAATTTTCTGCCACCATTCTATTCTTTCGACGACTGTCATTTTCAAACGCAAAATGGGATGCATTAGGGATCTGTGATATGAATGGTTGTAAGAAGAGTTTATCTTTTCATCCCAGCTTGGATGAAGGTAAGGATGGTTGTTTCTGAAGGCTGAGGGAACAGCACATTCTGGAAGTAAAACATGCCAGTTCTTAATTCGGGGATAGGGAAATTGGATGAGGAATTTGCATTATGCTTTAATTTTAGCTCCCAGTAATGTTAAACCACAATCCAATTGCATTTGAAAAATATGGGAGATAAAATATTAAATGAAGATGATACCACAACAAAATCACCATAATATATGTCCATAGAATCACAATGAGAAGAATGTTATAATTCATTATCTAATAGCAATAGCACTTAGACTTATAACCTTCTTCACAGTGCTTTACAGCGCTCTCCAAGTGGTTTACAGAGTCAGCCTATGGCCCCCAACAATTTGGGTCCCCATTTAACTGACCTTGGAAGGATGGAAAGCTGAGTCAACTTTGAGCCTGGTGAGATTCAGACTGCCAAATTGCAGTCAGCCGGCAGTCAGCAGAAGTAGCCTGCAGTACTGCACTCTAACCACTGAGCCAGTACATCTAAAGAAGCTATCTAACTGCTTTCAGTAGCGTATGGATTATATCAGGAGATGGTTTCCCAAGAGGGACCTTGGGATAGGATCACCAACGAGTACACTGGAGCAAATAAAGTTTTCAGCAGGGAACCAAAAAGCACATAGTGATGGAATCTTTGCAACAAACTCATCAATGTATGTGGTTCCTCTCTCAGAAACATATTCCTATAGCACAAATAATTACTTGAGTTTCCTTTTAGGGATAGAGCAACTTGGTGCTGAAGGGCTGTCAGCTAAAGCTTGGCTCCCAAATCTCGCGGTACTTTAAATGTGAATTTTATGGAACAAGTCAATGTTAGGAATTTTGTTTTACTCAGTTTCTGCTAAATTAAGTTCCTCACTGTTTTTTAGTCACTAAACTCTTGGCATTAACTAATGTTTATGCTGCCATAATCTGCCAGGGCTTCTAGAGGTTATCAACATTTAAAAAAAAATGCAAAAAGCTATGCAGCATTAAAACATCCATGCCAAGAAAATAATAAGGAACAATTAAGAAAGTGGTCAGTGTTGACTCTGCTCATGACCCCGGTCTTATTAATTTTATTGTCTTGCCAGAGCTGAAAGTTCGTTTTTTTTCTGACATTGCTGAGACCTTTGTCCAGTTACGTCCTTTAGTGGACAATTAAGGAGGAAATCTATGAATCAGATTGTTTTTATTTGAAACACAGAGATTAATTATACAAGAGTTGACTTTTAAAAAAATCCTTGTTCAGTCCCAAGAAACTGAACATTTCAAATATCCAATACCAGAGGCTGTCTTCACAACCAGAGAAAACCGAAACTTATTATAGCAGAAATTATGTTCCCTTGAAAAAAATTCTCACAGGAAACTCAAATCTAGTTTCTCTACTGTATTACCATTTAACCATGCAAAAACAGCTTTCTATATGAATTTATTAGTGCTTTTCGCATTTGGCAAATGTAAGTGCTTTAAATCTCTTCCAGTATTAAATTTATTTCACAGTGGAATTAAGAAGCTGGAAGTTGAGAAGATTACGTCGCCAGCCTGCCCTGCTTTAAAACTCACAAAGATGGAAGATCTTGCAAAAAGTGCTTAACTTCATGTCAGATTAGCGAGGGGCTCAGTACGAAATTAAAATTTATGATAAGAAAATTTAAATAATTTACAGATATTATGCTATAATGCTATCTCAGAGTTTCAGTTTGGTGCATGCTTAGAGCAAGTGCCTTTTAGGAGGAGATCAAATATTACAAGAGAGAGGAAAAAGGGAGAGAGAGATGAGAAACTATATGCCCAGAGAGGAACAACAGAACTCAGCTACAGAAGTCTTTAAAAACACATGCTGCAGTTACTTATTTATTATTTTAATCTTCTAAGAAAAAAAGTCTAGATTGCTGCTTTTTCTCCCCAAAATACATTCCTATCTTGAGGATGAAAAGTGACTGATGACCCCTTTTGCACACTTATGATTGTTGCAGCATCCCCATGGTCATGTGATCCAAATTGGATGCTTGGCAACTGTCTCATATTTTTGACAACTGACTCATATTTCCACTGTCCTGAGGTCATACGACTGCCTTATGCGACCTTCTGAAAACCAAAGTCAATGGAGAAGTCAGATTCCCTAACTTAATGTGATGACCCGGGGCGTGGCACAAAGGCAACACAGTCAAATAATCAGTAGGAGTCCCTTTATTAGCTCCAACTTTGCCCCCAATGTCTTGGTTATCTTCTGGCTGGAGAAAAACTCTNACACAGTCAAATAATCAGTAGGAGTCCCTTTATTAGCTCCAACTTTGCCCCCAATGTCTTGGTTATCTTCTGGCTGGAGAAAAACTCTCCCAGGAATAGCCTTTGGTTGCAGAGAATCAGATTCAAAATGTGGTCAACAAAAACTGTAACTATAAGTCCAGTCATGAGTTAATTAGCCTGGCAGGGCAAGAGAAGGCAGCAGTAATTCAACCTGGTTGGGAGGATGCCAGGAACACAGATAACTAAAGTCAACACAAGATAAACTCACGTTTGTTCCCAGCAGATGTCACACTCAGCTTGCATCTCTTTTCAAGTCTCATTCCCAGGTGTGGCTAATGATGGGAATCAGGGCCTTTTCCTCCCCTGTCAGCCACGCAATCAACGTTGACCTCTTCTCCATTCCTCCCTGCATGTCCTAGGATGAAGAGAGGGTGGGCCTGGGTCTTCCTCTGAACCCACTCTCCTTTGTTCTACTTCTTTCCTGCTCTGCCCAGCTGGACTTTGCCTTTCCCCAGTTTCTTCCAGTTAACGGAGCCACACTCCCACTCCCTGTCAGCTGTTCATCGTCCTCCTCAGATTCAGACTCTGACAGGGACATGACACTTAACAACTGTAATGATTCAGTTAACAACAGTAGCCAGAAAGGTTGTAAAATGGAGCAAAGTTCATTTAACTGTTGCTTAGCAACAGAAATCTGGGGCCCAATTCTGGTTGTATGTCAGTGACTTATAGGTCCATTATTATGTGGATTAAAAAGGTAAAGCTTTCCCTGTCCAATCATGTCTGACTTTCCAGGCTTGATGTTCATCTATGTTTCTTGGCTGATGGAGCCAGCATTGTCTGAAGACATTTTCCATGGCCATGTGGCCAGCATGGCTATATGCCAAAATGGCACACAGTGCTGTTATCTTCCCACTGAAGTGCTACCTAATTATCTACTTGCATTCACATGCTTTTGAACTGCTAGGTGGGCAGGAACTGAGGCAAGGATAGCAGCTCACCCCATCATGTGGTGCTTGGGTCTTGACCCTGGATTAGCAGCTTTCCAGCCAACAAATCCAACCATTGAGCCCCTACATCCGTGATGGCAAACCTATGGCATGTGTGCCCAAAGTAGCATGTGAAGCCATGTTGCCTGGCACACATGACCTTGCCTGTTTGTCTTCTGGGATTCTGGCACATATTTGCACTGATGATCAGCTATTTTTCATGCACGCCAGCCAGCTGATTGCTGTGTGTGTTAGAACCTGGAAGTTTGGTGTTTCTGGAGCATGATCCCTTCATACGTGTGGCAGTGTCTAAAACCAGCCTGCGCATGCACACCAACCAGCTGATTGTTGGGTGTGAATGCACGCTAGAACCCTGAAGTTCAATTTTCCAGAATGCGCCCTGATGAGTGCATGCACAACATCACATGACCTTTTCAGCACTCAGTGGCAAAAAGGTTCACCATCACTGCCCTATATTATGTGGATGAATTCAAAGGAAATCCAGCAGCCAACGGGACAAAAATAAAAACAACTTATTGGGCAGAGCCATGGTGCTTTTATAGGGGTAATTTTTTTCACAGCTGCAAAGGTTTCCCGATGAGTAATGCATCATTAATTAAAAAAATAAAAATAAAAATCAAATAACGATGATTCGACTTTGCCAGTAGTCCTTAAAATAGCTGCATGTGGATGGAAAAGATGTGTCTATGATTGAAGATATATGGAAAAGTGGAAATGCTGAAGTAAACTAAAAGGTCAGAAGAATCTTCACACTTGGGTGGAGGAAAAATAGGTCAAGACAAGAGAGAGAGTTGTGTGATATAATCCTCCGGAGGGGCAATTATCTAAACCCAAGACATGGAAATGAAAACCCTTGAAAGTTCTTTTTTTTTTCTCACAACATTACATGTAAATAAATTATTCAAGTTGATTGCTTTGATCTTTGGAAATGGTTAGTTAGCATTTATCATATTTTCAACTTGGCGATATTCAACATTCACAGATCAGGCTGTGTTGCACTAATGAGAGATATTTATACTGCTTGCATTTAATAATAATAATAATAATAATAATAATAATAATAATAATAATAATAATAATAATAATAATAATAAGCGATCTAACATAACAGAGATAGTCGTGCCTCTTTCTGAGGAATCTCTTGCAAGGATAACCAACTTGTTTTGTAATGCTGTACTCATCTGATGATAGTTAGTTATCTCGCATCTTGACTGATCTAAGACTGAAAAGAATTGCTACACCTTTCTAAATTACTTGTCAGACAATTGGTTATAATTGTATGTAGGCTTGTGAGGGGTCCTTGGTTTTTCTCTGAGCTTGCTTATTTTCTTGCAGAAATTTTTTGTACTGAAGAATGAGTCTTTGTATTATCAGCTTTACCCATGTTTATAATGGATATCTGCAGAGGTCTAGACCATAATGAAGAGCTGTACAAGCATTTGTGAACTAGCCCTCAGGAATACTTCTAATTCAGAGCACATAAAAACAACCCTAGGTTTCTATCCCAAGAGATGAAGTCTGGTAATACTATTAAGAGACAACATGAGGTTGTACTCTTGGGCTTCAAGAGGTCTCACAGATTTCTCTGTACTTTAAAAAAAACCCACAACTGAACTCAAAACAGAATCCAGGATCAGGTTTTAAGACACCAGCAGTCTGACAGTTCCTTGCTCACTTGCCTGCCCTTTTGAAAATTCTAGATTATAGCAGACACATTTAGAACCAGCACCTGCAAAAGGTGAACTTAAAGGGGGGAGGGGGAAATACTAGATTTTATTTTTAAGGAAAGCAGGAATGGATTTAGTGATGTGTTTGCTTTTATCTCTACACAATATGGGATTTATCTATGCTAAAGAATCCAACAACCATGGGAAAATAATATGGGAGTGGATGAGAAGGAGAGGCCAGGAGAGGAAGGGTGGGAGATGAAAGGAGGGGAGGGAAAGGGAGGGGAAGAGAGGAGAGGAGGAGCAGGAGAAGGAGAGGAGAGAGGAGAAGAGACAAAATGACACAAGAGGGAGTGATGGGGAGGAGAGAGTGGTAGGAGAGAGGAGAGGAGAGAAGAACAAAAGAGAGGAGAGAAAAAATTAGTTCTTATGTTCCATTTGTCTTTCCACATTTTGCCAACTGTCATTGCATGGGGGAATGACTACATCCCACAGCTTCTCAAATAGCAAGAATCAAAAACCTGCTTCTTTTAGGAGACTGTGAATTTCAATTTCCATCAGCCATAAACAGTACAGCCAATGGCAGAGGACAATGAGAATTTGGTTTGGGGTAGGAAACCCACTGTGGTTGCCACACAGGCCTGCTGGGTGCTGGCCAAGAGCTAGATATGCATTTCCAGGTTGAAGGTCCTACCCAGCCAGCTGTGTCCTTGTGCCCAAGAGCCCTGCTCTGTAGTGTACCTTGAAGTGCCTTGGCTGATCCCTCTTTCTCTCTTGTTTCCTGCAGGGGATGCTGACCCATCATCCTCTTCTGCAGCTCCTACCTAGATTGGGGGCATCTTTGTGGCAGTTGGAACAACAGAATAACAGAATTAGAAGGGACCTTGGAGGTCTACAGTCCAACCCCTTGTCCAAGCAGGAGACCCTACACCATTCCAGACAAATGATGGTCCAATCTCTTTTTAAAAACAGCTGAGCCTAATTTTAATTTTTTAAAAGGATTCCAGATTTTCCTGTCCTTGAAATATAGTTGCATATTGCACTTGATTTCCCTGTAAAGATCCCCAATGTAAGAATGATAAACAAACAGAAGGAACTCATTAATTAGTTCTTTTCCCCCCTCCCAACAAAATGCAATATTGGACTTCATTAACCCATCTTCTATTTTTAAAAAAGATTTGATACCTCTCTTGACCAGTCTAATTTTCCTGAAGAAAATAGGATGAATTCAAGTGGAAAGCTAGCCCAATAAAACTTTGCTTTAACTACCAAGTAAAGATAATAAAGTTTGTACTGTATGAGTGCAAAGGAAAAGGCAAACCATTTTTCCAATTCCCACCCACCCATCCCGGTTATTCGTTCTTCCATTAAATAGAAAAAAGAAAAAAAGAACCAGCCCTCTGTAATGGCCATAGCACTTAGACTTATATACTACTTTACAGTGCTTTACATCCCTTTCTAAGTGGTTTACAGAGTCAGCCTATTGCTCCCAACAATCTGGGTCCTCATTTTACTGACCTCAGAAAGGAGGGAAGGCTAAGGCTTCCGGTTTGAGTCTCTTCGGCAACATACTAAAATCAGCGATTGTGCGCGGTTTTGATCTGTGTTCGCCACTGGAGCACCCTGAGCCAGCTGGTTTCGGGGCTAAGCCATCCCCTAGAGGTGGTGAAGAGAGGGGAGACTGCCAGCAGGGTTGAGGAGAGCCACATCTCTCCTCCCCAGCTGGCCATTACTCCCTTTCCTGAAGGCAAAGTTGCAGCAGTGGTCCATGAAATACGGCCAACCTCCAAGCTAAGAGAACTGAACCCAGAAAGAATGCGCAGGAGAAGACCAAAAAGAGAAAGTTTTTGGTCAACGCGGTTGTTAAACTGGAAAAAGTAACAATGTAAGGGTACCCGGAAATTTAAACTAAAATATCATCAATTCCCAAAGAAGGATTTTTGAAGGAGTGAAGGGAGAAAAAAAGGGGAAAGGGATAGTTACGTTGTTTTTTTAGTCCGCTTTCCATATACTTGATAGCTAGAGAGACTTGAAAGCAAGAAATCTGAAAAAAAAAAAATCAACTTTGACATTAATAGGCATTTAAGCTGGAAAAATAAAAAGTCCAAAGGGATAATAAAGATTTCTGGATATTTAAAAGTTTTTAAAAAACAGGAAAGGAGAAACAAGAAAGAATAAAAGGGTAGGATCTGGAAAAAATGGAGGAAGCTGCCGGAACTAAGGAATGTTAACTAAAAGGAATTTACAGTGAAACTTAACAAGATTCCCCCAAGATACAGCCTAACTGAAACTTGGCAACCAAAAAATAATAGAACCCAGGAAGAGAAAGTGGAAAAAAGAAGGCAAGAAGAAACAGCCTTGGATTATTTGGATTACTGTGGTGATTTGTTGGGTTTTGCACATCTAAATGACTAGAAATTAATCGGTGCGTTGTTTAAAAGTATTTTAAAATGGCATCACTCCCTTAGAAAAACTTGAAAGATGGACCTGGAAAAAATGGAGTTACTGGAACTAGAAACAACAAAGAAACCGCTTGCAGAAACAAGAATCGCGGGATAAAAGAAGAAGCCATCTTTAATGACCAAATAATTTTATGTGGGGGGAAAAATAAGGAAAAGGGGAAAAGGAGAGTGAAAGGTTGAAGACTAGCAAAACCAACAAAAAGAAGAAGTAGAGTTTGAAAGATAAGTATAATTAGGAAAGGCAACAGAAGAGGGGAATTACAGATAAGTAATTAGAAGTAGAGAAACAGAGCGGGTAAAAAGGGGAAGGGAGAAGAAGAGGGTGGAAGAAGGTAAGGAAAAGAGAGTTGTAAAAGACAGAAAACAAGATATAGAGAAAACAGGCGAAACGATATAAAGGAATTGAAACCATAAGCCTAACTTTGGCGATAATGGGTTGAAAAAATTAAATTGTAAACAGGGAGTTCTGCAAACGGTACATAAGATAGCATTGTTTATATTAGCAATAGAAATAATTTTTAGAAAAAATGGCTTAAAATGATGGAATACAACATACTATAGTGTAGTGTAATGTTCTGGTAAAGAAATAAATGAATTAAAGTGAAATGAGATAAATTAAATTGGAAAGGATGGGACATGGTAAATTATTTATTAATGATTCTATAAAATATAATGAGAAATATTGAAAAAAGAATTAATTACTGGAAAGTTATATAAAAGTGTTCCCAAGGAAGTATGATACTTTAATTGAAAAGAAATGTTTAAGATGTAAGAATCTAGTGAATATTAATGATAGAATTGAATTGGAATGGAATGTGGTGTTTTATTTACATATAATGTGTTATTTAAGAATGTGACCAAGCAGAATTCGATTGGAAGTTATATATGTTAGTAGTGAATGCTATAATTTTAAAGGTATACACTGAAGCCTTTAAATTTACAGTTTTGAATGGCATAAAATTTAAAATGAATATAAAGGTGTCATACTCCAATCATGTAAACTCCAGGGGAAAATTTGTTAATGATGAAAAGGAAATATGAAAATTGCAAAGCAGATAGACAAAAACTATAAATAACATGATTTGAATTGAGATGAGATTAATTAAAATTAAAGTTGAGAATTACAAAGGAGGAGAAAAATATGTAGAAGATATAAACAGTAATAAGATATGGAATAGAACATAAAAATGAGCATGATAATTGACTTTGTGTCTGTAATGAAGAAGTGAATAAACCTGGGGACCATGCCTATTTTCAAAAAAAATGTTTTATTTGTATTTTGTTTTTGTGAAAACCCCAAATAAATTTTCACAACAAAAAAAAAAGAAAGAAAGAAAGAAAGAAAGAAAGAAAGAAAGAAAGAAAGAAAGAAAGAAAAGGAAAGGAAAGGAAAAAAAGGAGGGAAGGCTGAGTCAACCTTGAGCCTGGTGAGATTCAATCTGCCAAATTTCAGGCAGCTGGCAGCAAGTAGAATTAGCCTGCAGTACTGCATTCTAACCACTGTACCACCATGTCTCATAATGCCTTTGGAGATATTTTCATACAGGAAACATCATGGCGGGTGGGATATGCATTTCTCTGAGACAGAGAGCCATTTCAAGTAAATGTAATATTCCCCATAGGCAGCCTCAGAATGAAATGGATTTATCCAGCGGTGGGCTTCAAAAATTTTAGCAAAGGGTTGTCTGCCCGGTTGCTGGGTGGCCATGGCCATGATGGGCGTGGTCTAGCCAACTTCCTGCATCATGATGAGGGGAGGCATTATTGCCCTCCCTGGGCTCCAAAGGCTTTCCTTGAGCCTCCAGAAGGATGAAAATGGCCTCCCCAGGCTCCGGAGACACTCTGGAAGTTGGAAATAGGCCCATTTCTGCCCTTCCTGAACTTCCAGGACATCCATTTTTCACTTTCTCTGGGCCTCTGCATGAGCCCTGCACTTACCTGCATCCAAAACAGGCCACATGGGGACTCCTGGGAGGGGAGGGGCAGGGCGGGGTGGGGCAGGGCCAGCCAGGAGTGGGATTTGGAGGTTCTATGAACTGCACAGATCCTTAGCTAGGGGATCTCCTGAACCCCTCCAAACCCCCAGCAGCCCAGCCCTGGATTTCCCTTTGCTTGGGATCAGTATTTGGGGAAAATTTCATGAAACACTTTGTCTTGAAAGAAGAGCCACAATCGAACTGAGCAAGGCATGTAACTGAGTGAGTTTTGCTCCATTTCATTACCTTTCTCTTGCCACACTTCTGAAGCAAATCACTGCATTTTTAAGTGAATCATGCGGTCGTTAAGTACCGAATGAACCCGGTCGTTAAATGGCTTCTCCTACTGAATTTGCTTACAGAAGCTGGCTGGGAAGGTTACAAATAGTGATCACATGACCCCGGGACAGTGTAACAGTCATAAGTCCATGCCAAAGGACAAGGGGCTTGAATTTCAATCACGTGCTTGTGGGTATGCTGTAACGGTCGTAAGGGTAAAAAAAAGAGATTGGACAATCATTTGTCTGAAATTGTATAGGGTCTTCTGCTTGAGTAGGAGGTTGGACTAGAAGACTCCAAGGTCCCTTGCAACTCTGTTATTCTATCCCAAAGGCGCTTTTCCAAGAAACCACTGGACTTCCTTGTTGTTTTTTTCTTTGAAGACTTCTTCAACTCAGAGTTAGGTGATGGGGAATCCAGTCAGAGCTGAAGAAGCTTTTTGGATGAGAAGCGAAACGTCCTCAAAGAAAAACCAGAAAGTCCAGTTGCCTCTTGAACAGAGGTGGTATTCAGTAGGTTCTGACCAGTGCTGGATAACTGGTTGCAGAAATTTTGAATAGCTTGGAGAACCAGCAAATGCCACCTCTGACTGGCGCTGCCCCCATCTATTCTCTGCCTCCCGAATCCCAGCTGATTGTCTGGGTCTTCTTTTGTTGCCCTGCATGGGAGAACAGAGCTGGAAAGCAACTTAGTGGGGTGGGGAGGGAATGGGAATTTTACAGTATCCTTCCCCTGCCACATGAACCAAGCCATGCCCACCAAGCCACACCCACAGAACCAGTAGTAATTTTTTTTATAATCCAACCACTGCTCTTGAAAAAGCACCTTTGTGACAACCATGACCTGAATGATTGAAAATTTCCACAGGCATCTATTTTTCTATGGTTACCAGTAGTGAGTTCTTTTCCACTTATATACTCACCTTGGAAAGATAGGAACTGCATAGCCATTCAGGAATGTATTTTATATAAAAATATGATTATTTCAGAAAACATGAATGAATAAAATTATAGTCAAATGATTGATCAACAATCATATTATTATATTTAATATTTGATTGAAAATATGAGAATATATACAATGTAATTGTAATTGAAGACTGAGAAGTGGAGGCACAAAACAATTTGTAAACCAACTGGCACTCTGTATATATATATATGGAGGATGGCTTGATGTTTTTATGTTTTGTTTGTCTATGTTTGTCTTAAAAACCAATAAAAATTAAAAAAGCAAAAAAAGAATGTGTTTTATATGAAACATTCAACATTTCTTACTTGACCTTCACAATGGATCGTTCAGCTGAGCAGAAAAGATCTACAAATGGGACCATATGTTCAATGACTCTCAGTGGCTTGTTTTTAGCATCCCATTATCTATTCCCATATTAGCATATTCATTCAAAACCTTCATATTCCACCTTTCAGTCTTAGAGACCTTCCTTTTCATTCAACCTTTGGAAGAAAAAAAAAAAGCCAACACCGAGAACAAAATGAACACGCCGATAAAGCAATGTATTTGTTTTCCTGAAACATATAAAAATGGTTAAAAACAGACTAAGGGAAGGAGTTCTGAGAGCTGGTCAAAGCTGCATTTCCAATGGGCCACCCAAAACAACACTTAAAGGAAATTTTACTTCTTCCTGTCAATAACATGTAGTGTCTTTAGGCAGATGCTGAGCGAACATGGATAATTATGCCTTTCCACTTGTCTACATCTATCTGTCTTGGTTTTTGTCATGCACACCATTTGAAACATTCTTCCCTTCCATGAATCAAATCAGAGTGCTTATTTGCCAATGCTAAGCAACTAATCAAAGCAGAGAAGACTTTCCTCTGGTTTATTCAACGTGATGCACAAGCTGAGAACTCTGGCTTATTTTTCCTCCTCACATGGAGGCACATTGTAAATAAACCATCAAAGGAGAATTTGTGGTTTTGCTTAGTTGCTCCTGTTGGCAGGAAGAGAGCCAATCTGGAGCCATCAAATTTCTTCTGTTTCTGCTAGCGGAAAGATCTGCCAGAATTCTGTTTTCCCTTATTTCTTATGTCACTAAGGATTACAAGAACCAAACAGAGCATAAGAAGTTATCCAATGTTGCTTCCAGCACTCTGTAGTAACCAAGTGAAATTACTAAGGATCACTCGCTAAATCCTGTCCTTTGCACAGGCCCCTTTAAGTTGATGTCAGAACTCAATATCTGACATAGTATGTCCTTGACTTATGACCAGGGGTGGGCTGCTGGGAGTTCACAAGGGTTCGGGAGAATCCCCAGCTAAGATTCTGTGCAGCCTCGCCCACCATACCCTGCCCCTTCCAGGAGTCCCCACATGGTCCATTTTGGATGCAAGTAAGTGCAGGGAGCGCACGGAGGCTCAGGGAGGGTGAAACATGGATCTCATGGAAGTTCAGCAGGCCAGAAACGGACCCATTTCTGGCTTCCAGAGAGCCTCTGGACTCCAGGGAGGCCGTTTTTGCCCTCCTGTTGGCTCGAGGAAAGCCTCTGGAGCCCAGGAAGAGCAAAAATGCCCCCCCCCCATGGTGCAGGGGACCGACTAGGCCACNGAAAGCCTCTGGAGCCCAGGAAGAGCAAAAATGCCCCCCCCCATGGTGCAGGGGACCGACTAGGCCACACCCACCATGGCCATGCCCACTCAGCAACTGGGCAGAGAACCCGTTGCTAAAATTTTTGAAGTTCACCCCTGCTTAAGACCACAATTGAGCTCAAAATTTATGTGGTTAAGTGAGACGCTTGTTAAGCAAGTTCTTCTCCATTTTATGGGTTTTCTTGCCACATTTGTCCAGTGGCTGACTGCAGGGGTTTAATTAGGAACATGGTCATTAAGTGAATCTGGCTTCCCCATTGACTTTGCTTGTGGGAAGGTCACAAAAAAGAGATCACGTGACCCCAATACACTGCAACCGTCATAAATGTGGTTGCTGTTTTTTTGTCAAGCATTCAAATGTAACTCACACAAACATGGGGATGTTGCAGTAGTCGTAAGTGTGAAACCTGGTCATAAGTCACTTTTTTTCAGTGCCATCGTAACTTTGAATGATAGATGAACAGAGTTGGAAGGGAACTAGTGGGACATTTGGTCCAACCCATGGCCAAGCAGTCCCTACATCATTTTTGATATGGCAATTTAGTCTCTTCTTGAAAGCTTCCAGTGATGAAGCTCCCACAACTTCTGAAGGAAAGCTTAGTGAATGGTCCCTAAGGGAACTGTTGTAAGTTGAAGACAACCTGCAACTCTTTTTTTCTCTTCCTTTGAACTATGGCAAGAATGGTTGCAAAATGAAGCAACATACACAACAATTGTCCATCTTAGCAACCAAAATTTTGAGCTCAATTGTAGTTGTAAGTCTATGACTACCTGCAGATTCAATCTTTACTATTTCTGCTAGGAAATCTTTAGTGTTTATACAGAATGTTGCCCATCACTTAAATCTGCTATAAGCACTGAGTATTATTTCCATAAAAACAAATAAATTCAACCGACAAGCACCCCATAATCCAAGAGAATGTTATTTTCAAAGAACATTATCCCTTTCTTTGAACAACATATTTTCATTTTAGAGTTTAGGATCTATTATAAAAATTATATCTAATGAAACTGACTGCAAGCAATAACTACTTAATTAAAAGTGGGCTTACTGACTTTTTTTTTTTAAATGCAAGATGCAAATCATGGAAGCATAATTAAAATAATGTCAGTAATTCAGTCTAAAAATGTTTTTTTTCCAGGATTTATCAGAACACGGTTGTAAAAATGTGGCTTACTTTAAAATTATAATACAGACATATAAGTTCAGGAATAATTTTCTACCCGGTATTTATCTTTCTCGAAAGGCAACACCAAGGCGTAATGAAAAATTTATACTTTAGCAGTTTCACGTTTTATAGCATATTATATGAAATTTTAATATGAAAATGGATGGATAAGTGAGATAGAATGGATGAATCAAAGTTGCTCTACAGCTATCACAAACTGAGACATTTTCAGAACAGGGAAGCCTGAAAAGGTCCCTTTTTTCATTTTTATTGTTGTTGCCCAGAACTATATTGGTTTTAAGGAATATACTGTTTGTGTGTTTGTGTGTGTGTGTGTATGCGCGCACGCGCATGTGTCTGTTATCTGAGTCTGATGGATTCTATGAAAAGCAATGGTAATAACAAGTTATTTCTGCTTGATGGGTGACTGATTTAAGCTTTTTTCTTAAACAATTTATAGGTAAATCTAGGCAAAATCCCTCCTTATCTGTTTAAGTTTCTCTATTTCATCAATTTTATTTTCTCAACTACACAGCCCTCATAGTCATTTTTGCCCATTTATTCTATTCATGTGTCAAATGTAGGCAGAGAAAGAGAGAGATGGAGGGAGGGAGAGATATTATACGGCTCGAGGTAGAGAGAGGTAGAAAAGATGGAGAGAGAGAGATTGAAATAGAGATAGAGGACTTAGAAATAGAGGAAGGAAGGAAGGAAGGAAGGAAGGATAGATAGATAGATAGATAGATAGATAGATAGATAGATAGATAGATAGATAGATAGATAGATAGATAGATAGATAGATAGATAGATAGATAGATAGATAGATGTGTGTGAGAGAAGATGTTGCTGAGGGAAATTGACAAGTAGTTCCAAAATCTGAACTCTTAAATTTTGAGGATTTTGATGCTGTTTAAAAGTGGAAGGAACATCTTTGGATTTAGGCCTGACAGAAGCTTAATGAATTACTGTGTATCACCTTTAAAAAAATGAATATCACTTAAACAAACACAGGGAAAAAAAACAGTTCTGGAAGGATGGAAAGAAAAGGCAAAACAGATTTGAATCTTTATATGCATCCATCTCATCAAAACGGCCATTGTTTCTCAAGTTGAATAGCTCTGTACTACCTTGGAAGCAAAGATATTGAGTCACTAATATAAAATAAATTGTTCAGTGTAATGACTCTGTTGTAATAGTATCAAGGATCAAAATCATTAAAGCACTCTAAAGTCTGTTTTAGGACTCTATTAATATGCACAGACCAGTAGTTGGAATGTCAGTTTGCAGCCTACTGACTGTCAGTACACCCAAGGTGTGTATTAATTAAGCAATAAAATATGCCTTGTCATCATTTGATGCTACCAGTGAACCCAAAATGAGTATTTTATTTCAAGAAGATATAATGAAACAATCTGAGCATATGGAGAACATTATGAGAGTATTATGTCTTTCGTAAAAAAGAATAGGAAAATGGAGGAGAGGAAAACCCTGTCAAAATATATAGTATTATTTTTTTAAAAAAGAAAAGCATTTTATTAACTGAGATTTATACATTTGGCGGAACTTGTATCTGTGGAAGGAGGATGATCAAGAAATTGAGCAACAATGAAATAGCAGGAGGAGTGTTGAGACAGAAGCTAAGTATTAATGGTCTTTCAAAAATGTCCTTCCAAATTTATGGATAGAGAAATTGGACAGGCAAGTTTCTCCAGATTTCTCCAGAGGAATGAAAAAAAAAAATAGACNGCAAGTTTCTCTAGATTTCTCCAGAGGAATGAAAAAAAAAAATAGACCATCCAGTTCTTAACTATTCCATGGGTCATTGAAGGAAAAATTGTCCTTCAAGTATCCAAAATGACCATTTTTTTCATCATAGTGTCCTTTTTATAATGCCCCAAAATGCTTTCTTTAATCATCTGAAATGGTATATAGCATTTCCTGTCTGAGTAGGGGTTGAACTAGAAGACCTCCAAGGTCCCTTCCAACCAGAGGTGGTATTCGGCAGATTCTGATCAGTTCTGGAGAACTGGTAGCAAAAATTTGGAGTAGCCCGGAGAATCAGCAAATCCCGCCTCTGACTGTCCCCGCCAAACCCATCTGTTCTCTGCCTCCCATTGAGTCCCAGCTGATCGTCTGGGTCTTTTTTGGGTGCCCTGCACAGGAGAACGGAGTGGAAAGCAGGTTAGTGGGGCAGGGAGGGAATGGGGATTTTGCAGTATTCTTCCCCTCCTATGCCCACCAAGCCATGCCCACAAAACCGGTAGTAAAAAAAAATTGAATCCCACCACTGCTTCCAACTCTGTTATTCTATTCTATTCTATTCTCTCCAAATTTGAGGGTCACACTGATTTATTTTATATTTGCCAATTTTCTAAACTATGCTAACCCCATATTCACTATCACAGGGCCAAATATCTTCTACAAACTATACACTAGTACAGAATTAGCAGTTAGGTATGTTGTTTTATTGTCCTATTTTTCCCCCAATAATGAATTGCTGAATTAAACTTTAAAGTGTTTTTTTTTTTTCCCTCAAAGAGGCAACTGGATTTTCTTGGTTTTTTTTTCTTTCTTTCTTTGAAAATCCCTTAATTCTTATCCAAAAAGTTTCTTCAGTTCTAAGTTTCTTCAGAACTGAAAAAAGTTTCTTGGGTGAGAAGTGAAACATTTTCAAAAACAAACAAACAAACAAAAACCAAGAAAGTCTATTTGCCTTTTTGAAAAAGCACATTTGGGGAAACTGTGACTGGATGATTGAGAATCTCCATAAACACTTATTGAAATAAACTATTTCATACATATATATATATATATATATATAACTATATATTATATATATATATATATTTTTATATCATATATATATGTTTTTTTTACGAAATAGATAAAGCTGACAGCACACACACCACACACCACACACACATCACAACAAACCCCAAACACAGCACACACACACCACACACACATATAATTATATAATATATATATTATATATATTATATATATTATCTAATATATGTATATGTTTTTCTGCTTTCGCGGGTATCTTCATTGTGTTGCTGTCAGCTTCTTCAGTTATATCCACGTCATTGTCAGTGCTTTCAAAGTCTGTAGCTTAAGCGATATTCAGCAGCATTTCATCTCATATCAGGCTTCTGTATGGGATGTGGGTCTTCACATGCTTTTTGGTTTCTAAATTCGAGGCTGGCCCTATTCTGATTGGCTGCGGAGTTTTGGTTCTGTGTTCACTGGACTTGGAGTTTGATTGATTGGTGTTTCTGGTTTCTTTCTGGTCTGTTTTGTGGCTTTGAAAATTGGCTGGCAACACTCTGTTCCAGTGTTGGAGGGCTTTTTCAGTGCAGAGCTGCTTCGTGTGAAAAAGGACAGCTGGCTATCCGATTAGGAGCCAGGTTTTCACCATGGGGTGTTGGCTAGGCTTCCCATGGTTCACTTTCCTTCAGGTATTATCCAACGTCATTGTGTTCTGTTGGAAGTTTTGTGCTATTGTGTTCTGTTAAAGTTGTGCACCAGTTTCAGCAAATCTCATCTGCCATCTCAAGGGCTTTCTGTATGGAAGTGTGTCTCACGGTTCCTCTGTTTCAAATTTGTTGAGGATCTGTCTATTCTGTTGGCTTATAACTGGGTCTGTGCTTCATTGGGCTTGGAGTTTGTTGATTGATGGTTTTGGTTTCTTTCTGTTCCTGTTTTTTGTGGCTTTGATTGGCTGGCGCATCTGTTCCGTGTGACTTTGTGAACTTGCTCGTGTGAAGGGACAGTGCTATCCATTAGGAAGAACTGGGTTTCACCCTGGGGTGCCTGGGTGGGGGCGTTTTGGTTTGAGGCATCAAGGAGGGAGCTTGTCTGTGCTCGCGAAGTCTTTTTGGTCTGTTTTGTGTGTGGAGATCTTCTTTTTGATGAAGGTGCAGCTTTCCAATGTTGACAGTTCTGCTGGAAATCATTCTTTTCTATTCATGTGTCAGGTTCTTTTTTAATTTTCTTAATTGGCTTTCTTGAGATTCTGGTGGGTTTCTGTAGGTTTAGTGCCTAGGGTTTTCTAGTGCATTGAGTTGATTGTGTTGCACCTGTGGTTTTCATATGTTGGTGGTACTAGTGAGAGAGGTTTGTGTTCGCAGCTTTTTTAACTGCTCATTTCTTTTGTGTTTTGAAGACACCAGAGCTTGGAACATACGCAGCCTCGATGATGATGAGATCATCGAACCGTTGCCCTATAGATTCATTCCTTTCACGCGGGGAGAAAACGCGATAACCAAAGATCCTATATATTTATATATTATATATTTTCATTCAATCGGATATTCACGTATAGAATTATCTGCATCATCAAGCGCTTCTGTAATTTGTGTTTCGTCTATGAGTCAGATGGATTTTGCCAACAAACTACAAACAATTTAAAAGCACACTTGATTACGTGGGGAAAATACCAAACAAGTGCAATACCATTTTATGTAAGTAACTTTGTGAAAAACTTTACCAAAAAAAACACACAGACACACATATACATATACATATACATATACATATACATATACATATACATATACATATATGGTGGTCAAACACTATAATAAAGATATTTGATTTACCGGTCAGAAATCATAGATGCCTTAAACTTGGGTAAAGTTTGAGGATGGTTTATGAGGTTAATAAATCTTCTCAAATTGGATTTCTTCACAAGTTGTGTAATTCTATTGTTTGTGTGAGCCAATGTCAGGCTGATGGGAAATTATATCGCTAGAAATCCCAAAGATGCTTTTTCAAAAGCAACTGGACTTTCTTTTTCCTTGAAGATATTTTGCTCCTCATCCAAGAAGCTTCTTCAGTTTTGACTCAGGGAAAGTGACTTGGATGATTGAGGATCTCCATAGACATACGGCTTGAAATTCAACATTTCTGTAAGGATTCAGTTCAGGGACACTTTGTATATTCATATCTTTCCACAAATCTTCTTTTAACCCTCACTCTTTCTACATCAGTTTCACCCAAGCTTCGTAGATGAAAAACTTCCTCCCATTTTCATTTTGTACCTCTCATTTGTAATCCGCTTTAACTTCTCCATATTTTACATTTCAGATTTGCCCGACACTTAAAAATTTGGAGGGATATATATTATAACAGCAACCAGAATAGTCTTTGCGCAGGTATGGAAAACACCAAATACCCCTAATGAAGAACTAATAATACACAAAGTAACAGAAAGTGCTGAGATGAATATGCTAACAATGAAATTGAAAGAAAAAGACGACTCTGAATTTTTTACAATTTGGAACAATTGGTATAAATGGATAACAAACAGAACCAAGAAGTGAGACAAAAATGTTAACTGAAACAACTCTTAAGAAAGTAAAATAAAATTTTGTAAACTATATAAAGATATAAGAATAGTAATTATAGCTAAAGATATTATTTAATAGTAGATAAATGCAATATAATGCAATGTAATATTTAAATCAAACTCTTGTATAGATGCCAAGAACATTGTTGATACCATGATGTTTTATGATGTAAAACAAAAAAATAATAAAAATTATTAAAAAAAAATTGGAGGGAAAAAGCTAAATTCTAAAATCCCATTCTGAGGAAAGTAATTTGGGAAAAAGTTTATTTATTTCTCATCTTTTAAAAAAAAAAAAGTTGAGCAGATCCTGGCAACAAACTTAAATCTAAGTTTTAAAAGATAAAGAAACCACAGCTGTCTTGTCATTTCATACTGTTTTATTTATGGATCCTTTCTGCCTTAGAAGTTTAATGGAATTTTCACTGTGATTTTTATTCCTGTGTGATTTATTATACATCAAACAGGGTAAATCAATCAGTGTTGGTTTAAATACCAGTCCAAGTTGGTATTACCCTATTAAAACATATCCTAATGGTTGTTAGAACCACAAATGCTTGGGCAGAGGAAGTTGTAAAAAGATTGGACAGACATATTTGTGATTAACATATCATATCATATATCATATTTGCAGCCATGTACTACCTAATTAGTTCCGAAAAGGCATATCTAAATATTGGAAATAGAGTAGAATAGTTCAGGCTTATGAATACTAAGGACCAGGCACAAAACAAAGATACACTATAAAATTTAATGCATCACTGTCATTCCCAAGAGAAATGCCTAATCTAATAACCTATTATGAGAGAATAACAAGGGGTGCAAAGTATTTTGAGTTTCTAAGATTTTAAGCTTGAAATACTTTATTTTGAGTCTGGAATAAATTATTTCATGTTTAATGCTGTATTTTTTTTCCAGCCAGTCTAGAATTTTTTTGAGCTTCAAAGAGCTAAATTCCATCCTCACAACAGAGGTGGTAAGAATCAGTATTTAAGATTCAAAGCATATTCTAAGTCCCTAGATAATAGTTGTCTGTCTATGAGAACATGGGCATTATATTCATCACCAGACATGTTCTGGTGAATGTCAACTCTTCCAGTTGAAAAAAAAAGAAAGAAAGAGGAAATATTGCATGATGACTATATTATCACTGCACATTCAACCCCAGTGAATCTAACCTTGGTTTGTTAAATACCTCACAATTATCTGGTTGTACAGGATATGCTGAGTCAGATGCCACAGTTTGCAAACTCCAACCTCTGTGCTAACCCAGCCCATTAAGTTACAACAACAACAACAACAACAACAACAACAACAACAACAACAATAACAATAATAATAATAATAATAATAATAATAATAANAACAACAACAACAACAACAACAACAACAATAATAATAATAATAATAATAATAATAATAATAATAATAATAATAATTGCTGTTTGATTCAAAGGCCAAACCAGGGTTTCGACTTGAGGGATAGAATATTAGATTAGAACAAATATCATTAGCACTAGCAATAACACTTAGACTTATATATCGCTTTTCAGTGCTTTATGGCACACTCTTACTGGTTTACAGAGTCAGCATATTCAGTGGTGGGATTCAACAAATTTTACTACCGATTCTTTGGGCATGGATTGGTGGGTGGGTGTGGCTTGGTGGGCATTGCAGGGGAAGGATACTGTAAAATCCCCATTCCCTCCCCACCCTACTAATCTGCTTTCCAGCTTCATTTTCCTGTGCAGGGCAACAAAAGAAGACCCAGCCAATCAGCTGGGACTTGGGAGGCAGAGAAGAGTTGGGGGCGGGGCCAGTATTTGCTGGTTCTCCGAACTACTCAAAATTTCTGCTACCGGTTCTCCGTAACTGGTCAGAACCTGCTGAATACCACCTCTGAGCATATTTCCCCCAACAATTTTGGGTCCTCATTTTTAACCATCTCAGTAGAATGGAAGGCTGAGTCAACCTTGAGCCTGGTGAGATTCGAATTGCAAAATTGCAGGCAGCCGGCAGGCAGCAGAAGTAGCCTGTAGTACTGCACTCTAACCACTGCACCACTGTGGCTATAAATGGTTATATATCTCCTTGGGCCCCTTAATACTCACCACTGGAAAAATAGCAATGGCAACAGTACTTAGACTTATATACCACACCAAAGTGCTTTTCAGAACACTGTGGATGGTTTACAACATCAGTATATTGACCCCAACAATCTGGGTCCTCATTTTACTCACCATGGAGGGACGGAAGGCTGAATTAACCTTGAGCCAGTGAGGATCGAACTGCTAGCAGCCAGCAGAATTACCCTGCAATACTACATTCTAACCACTGTGCCACCACAGCTTAAGCCCCTGTCACACTGCAGCAACGGATGGAAAGAGGATGTAAAATGGAGAAAAACATTTTCCATCCGTTGGTTAACGCGATGCTTCCGTTCTGTACTCACTGCCTCCGTTTTGCTTCCTCTCTATCCATCCAGCATCCGTCTATGGACGTTTCATCCGCTCAAAAAGTTTTGAGCTGCACAAAACTTTTTGAACGGAAAATGTATACAACGAGTCCTTTCTGCATCCGCAACGCATACGGGGAACATCCATTCTACATCCGTCATCATCCATTACGCGTCCGCTATATCCGCTAGGCATCCACTGCGCATCCGCGCAACTCGAATCCGCTCCAGCGGTAAATGGACGCAGGGAGGAAGCGGAACAGACGCAGAACGGACACGCAGCATTAGTAACACGGACGGAGAAAGGATGAAAGCGGATGCAGCTCGCAAAGAAAGCATTTAAAACAGAAAAAATGTTCGCAGAGGGGACCTATCTCGGATATTAAGGATGTCTAGAGGATGCCTAGAGGATGCAAAAGGATGCTTCCGTTCTGCATCCGCTTTCCATCTGCACTGCGTCCTCCCCCCGTCTGTTCCTTTCCGTGTTATCTGCTCTGGTTATGCAAATTTTTGCCCCTTTTGAGAGCGGATAACAATGGATGGAACATTTTTCTCGTCTGCTGTGTCCTTTTTACAAAAGTTTTGCATCCGTTGCGCAGTGTGACAGGGCCTTTAGACAGCAAGAGCATTTAGACTTGTATGCCACTTCACAGTGCTTTACAAACCTCTCAAAGCAGTTTACAGAGTCAGCCCCTTGCCCCCAACAATTTGGGTCCTCATTTTTCTGAACTTGGAAGGATGGAAGGCTGAGTCAACCTTGAGCCTGGTGAGATCCGAACTGCAAAATTTCAGGCAGCCGGCAGTCAGCAGAAGTAGCCTACAGTGCTGCACTCTAACCACTGTGCCACTGCGGCTCAAATAGTGTCACATTGTTAAAAAACAACAACATAAAACTCCCTGCACAATTTGGAGTTGTTGTCTTTCCATGGAAACTCTTTCCCAGAATTGCTGTGAGAAATTAAAAAATGGAGAGAAAGAATTTGTATTCTGTCTAGACCATTCAAATGAATATGTAAGCAGTCATTAGGAGAGTGTGAGTTCTAATTCTCCTTAAATAAAGTCAGCTGGGAGATAATAATACTTTATTTGCAGTCACAGACCAAAACACAAGTACAAAAAAAAAAAAAACATGGGAAAATTAATCATGAACAATTGGTCACCAAAATCTTGACTAAGGGGGATGTCAGCTAGGAGATTTGGGGCCAGCTCCTCTCACTCAGCGGTTCCATCAAACCATTTCTGAAAATCTTATTACAAAAATTGTAGGGATTTGGCTGGGATGTTGCAAGAGGTCAGCAGTAACTGTTGAAGGCATAATGAACTTTCTATGGATAAGTAGGAATATATGAAGATACCTCGGAAGAAGAGTCAAGAATGATGAAACTAAACAAAAAAGTCAGGAAAAAATAGAGTTAATAACAGTTGAGAGAAAGAAAAGAATGGATGTCTGATATACTTTGCCAAGTTTTGGAGTGTGGGACACTATTATAACAACAAACAGTAACCTGTTTTTGTCCTTTGGACTCCACCCATCCAAACAGTTCTCAGTCTAGTTGATTTTTCTTCCCTCCATTCTGCTCCTTATCTTTTAGGATGGAGGAAAATGAGTATCTAGCGATTGAAACAGCAGAGTTTTCTTTACGAAAAACCTGTGGTATTTAGTTGCCACAGCCTTGTTTTCCTGTTTAGATGAATTAATCAGGAAGCCAGTAACAATGTCACATTTCCAACTCCAGCAAATACCTGAAAATCTGTCACATTCAGAACAGATATGTATTATGTGAGATTACAGTTTGATCACTTCTTTCTATTACTGCTACACTGAAAACACAATGCCATCACTTTCGATCAGTAAGTTTTCAATAAATTTCCCTTTTTTCATTTTTTCATATTACTATTATTTCCATTCCATTTTCTAAGCCAGTGTTGTATATGGTGAAAGAGATTGTATTCAGGCTTGCACAGCATGACTCTAAAAATGGAAGATGAGTGTGCAGAAAAGAGAGAGAGAAAGAAAGAAGGAAAGAAAGAAACAAAGAAAAAGGAAGAAAGAAAGAAAGAAAGAAAGAAAGAAAGAAAGAAAGAAAGAAAGAAAGGAAGGGGAGAGAGAGGGAGGGAGGGAGGAATGATGGAAGGAGGAGGAGAGAGATTCATTCCTTAATATAATAATGTGTATGTCTTGATTTTTGATTGCTTAATTATTCAAAACACTATATATAGCTCAGGAGGAACAAGAAATCTATAATGAATTTATTTCTCTTGAAAGTCTACAATGAGCCAGAGAAGACACATTGTAACATAGAGAATGCCAATGAGCAGTGTGTTTTGCTTCTCTGTGATAGAAGACCCGAGTGGGTCAGGAGTTGTGTGTCAGTGAGATGAAAGAGCAAGACATCAAAACATGCAAGATTTGCAGCACAAAATGCAGTACAAAGAGAGTTATGCTTAAACCAACCACTATCAGGTAAGTTCCTTTGCCCAGCAGAGCTGCTGAGCATGTTGGCTAGAATCAGGCTAGGTTTACTCAGAATCAGAACCTGTTCCATTCAATTATTTATTGCCTCCAAATTGTCAGGCATGAAAGATCAGGAGGTCCACAGGTGAAGGTCAAATTAAACTGATTTATTACAACTCATGCCGACACATTGGAATAGTAATAGTGATAGCACCACTTTACAATGCTTTGCAGCCCTCTCTAAGTGGTTTACAAAGTCAGCATATTGCCCCCAACAATCTGGGTCCTCATTTTACCCACCTTGGAAGAAAGAATCTTGTCAACCAAGGGTTAGCTGTTGCTTGCAGTTAGATAAAAGTCAACAAAATTCAAGAGAGGTTGAACTTAGTCCGCTTGTAGCTATGTAGGGATTCTCGGATGATCCCTGTTTTAACTCTACGTCCAGGTCTCCTACAGAATTAGTAAGAACAACTACAGTATCCCCTGCTTGCTCCATGATAGAAGGGTATAAATGATACTTCTCTCTCCAAACCAATGAATGACCTGCTTTCAAAATTTCAAACAGATACTAACACAACAAAGGAAAGAGTGGAGCCCTGATTAACTCCTTAGTGGACTAACCAAGGACTTACAGAGTTTGCTTGGCACTACTCATTGGATAATGCCCACGTCAAAGTGGTAGAACTGCAGCAAAACCCACAGCCACCAATTTCCAGTCCTCATGAATGGTCCAGAAGGCTGTGATGGTCTAGAGTAGGATTCACCAACCTTTTGGACCTCAGGGACCACTAAATTCATAATTTTAAATCCCTTGGACCACTAATATGATCTGCCTAATGACTGGCTGGCTGGGTGTGGCTAGGTGGTCATGTGACTGGGTGGGTGTGGCCAACTCAATGTCATTCACATCAAGGGGTGCCTCTCCAGCCCCTACTCACCCTTCCCCTCCCAGTCACTCCTCACTTACCTGCCCAGGCTCCTTAGGGCCCCAACAGGAAGCAGTTGTTGGAGCTAAGCAGCCACCATGGGAAAGTTCAAAGTGAACCTGACCAAGAAGGAGGCTCAGCAGAAGCACCTCACTGAGGACTACAAGCATAGGCTTTCCAAGCAGAAAGAAGAGTGCAAGGCCAGGTACTGTGCCTGGAGGCTCAGTGGGTTGAGATGGTCAGCCAGTTCCAGGACATGATGCAGTCCCACTGGAACAAGGCCTTTTGGCTGTTCGCCACCAGTGACACTTCCCTCCAGCCTTTGCTCAAAGCCCTGCACCAGGAGGCTGAAGCAGACCCCAAGTTGGAATTTTGTGCTCCTCTCCAACCTGCACCAAAAGACCTCAAGGGAGGAGATTCTTTGTAGCAACACAAACGTTCATTGCACATATCCTGCTCAAGAGCCGTAGTTTGAAGACCCTGATTTAGTGCAATATAAAAATGCAAATAATTTTCTGTGGACCACCAGTTGGTGACCACTGAGAGGACCAACTACCTCTTAGAGATCCAGTAGGACCAGGATGGCCACACTTCCACCCATAACCATAATTTTGACTGCAAGAAATCCAGATAATTTACTTCCTGTAGATTCCATTGCAATTACACAGCAAAGGCCTGTGTAAATCTTGGATTGTTCTTATCCTACATTTTAGTATTATTTTAGGCACTCCAGGAGGATGCAGAGTCCTCCTTCTAAATGCCCCTACGTTCTTTTACATTACTCCTGTAATTTTTTGTCTTGTACTCCTAGGCAAAATTATTATTATTCTAAGAAGCAATTTGTACAGATTAATTTTTGATTCTAATATTATTTCTGAAAAATAATCCTACCCCATGAAGAACACTCAGGGTGTTTGCTGGAAATTTGAAGAACGTTTACAGAAGATTAGTTTCTGCATTCAACCTAATTGTTGCTCTATTATATTTTCTGGTTACAGTAGAGAGGAAAAAATGGGGGGGGGGAGAGAGAGAGAAGGAAATAACATATAGCACAGTCTAAAGTACTAAATCGATTTGGCTTATGTATAAAGGGTTTCATTTAGTGGGCAGAATTCAAACTGGAGCTGATTGGCATATTTATTACCATAATCATTCATAATTAAGAAACCACTGAAATTTATAAAAAGAAACATTCAGCCGTTTGAGCGCACAATTCTTCTCTTTTCCCCTCAATTACAAAAGTGATATTTCAGAGGATGATTGCCTTTAGAATTATGGAATCATAAAGTTGGATGCAACCATTGAGGCGAACCCCCTGCTTAGGGCAAAATTCCAAATTAAAGCTTCCATAACAGATGTCTGTCTAGTTTCTGCTTGAACACATCCAGTTCTAACCTTCAGGGAAAACTGCCTGGCCCAAAGGTTGCAAGTGATTGAGATGACTGATGCTCACTGTCTTGATTAGGGGCTATGTTTATGTTGGCACATCCAATAGCAAGCTGAAACTAGACATAGGTGGTCTTTTAAAAGCAACTGGAGAAGTCCATTGCAAAATTGACCTGCTGGTCAATAGATGCTTGCAATTCAAATTTGCATCAATGAAACCAGCTCCTATCCTTTTAAAAGTCCATGGAAACTAAAGTATTCAGGGAATGGGAAGAGTTATTCTAAGAAGAAATGGAGGATATTGTCACAGAGCCTTTTCAAGGAAGAACCAGGGGTGGGATTCTACCAGTTCTCACCTATTCACTAGAACCGGTTGTTAACATTCTAAGCAGTTCAGAGAATCGTTTGTTAGAAGAAATTACTGGCCTAATCCTGTAAGGAAGGCAGGAAGGAAACATTCTGGTGTTGCTGACAGAAATTGCCTCTCTGTTAACCCTTATTACATTCTTGGCAGGGCTAGACTTCCTGTCTCAGGAACATCTCTGGAGTTTTTATCCCTCCTTTGCTGGTACTTTGCTTGTGTGGAGTGACCATTCAAAGTTACAATGGCACTGAAAAAAGTGATTTATGACTATTTTTCACACTTACAACTGTTGCAACATCCCCATAGTCATGAGAGGACAGGCAAGGAGATGCATGCCTCGATGTGAATGATATTGAGTTGGCCATGCCGAGCCAATAACATGACCATCAAGCCATATCTACCCAGTCCCATGACCACCAAGCCACGCCCACCACCTAAGCCATGCCCACAGAACTGGTTGTTAAAAAATTTGAATCCCACCCCTGGGAAAAGCCCAACCCTTATGCTCACCCATTGCAGGAGAAAGAACATCAGGTGCTGGAGGTAGAGTCAAAAGAGGAATCAGCCTGGAGTCTCTATGACTAGGGGTTCAAGTCCAAGCCCTTTGAATTCTGTTAATGTTTATTTAGCTCCAAAATAGTGTTGGCTGTTACAATAGTTAACTAGATTCCTGTACACAGGTATGAGCAATAAATCAATTTAATTGGAACCTAACTGGGTGGCCCTGACCTTTTGCACCCGGTGCCCTCTGAATCTTCCAACCATCAGACAGTAGTTTCTGTAACTAAATAGGTGTCAGAGTTCCAGTGAATTAAATCATGAGCCTTGAGCAGAGCTTCAAAAAAAATTCAAAAGATTTATTAGGAGCAACATGCTGGCATTAACCTAAATGAGGCCAACTCTGGCATATGTAATTCAGTCACCTGTGACCCTGTTTGCCTCCTCCCTCCTGGGTGTATCAGATTCTCCAATGAAGCACGTTCACAGGCTGGATGTCATCAATCATGTTCTCCAATGAAAAAATTTCATGGCCTGAAGATCGGGTAGCCTAGTTACAATCTTTTTAAGATAATGGTGGAATGTACATCTGGTTTTACTGGCATACTGCTCCTTCAGATTCCCCGCTTCCTTGTTTATGGCAACTTGAAAACAGGCATAGGAATGTTTTACAAGTTAACATTAGGGGGTGAAAACCAGAAAAGTAACAAACAGTTTCAGCAAAGCTATCAATGGCATAAATCAACAATACTGCATGGCGATGAAAGACCAAAGTCTGGCCACTAAACTTCACATCGACAAAAGCTCAAGTGCCTCTCCAGACACTTAAAAAACAGGCAGAGGTTCAATCTTGGTTTATGGCTACTATCCTGACTTTTTTTTAAAGCACCCTCTGCTGACATTCCCTGCCTTTTATGTAATTCCCTCTTTCAGAGACATATTAAAACCCATATGTTATCATCAGATTTCTCTTTGCATTGAAAGGAGAGGGGTAATGAAACTATAAATTTGTTGAATAAATAAAACCTTCTTGATCATGCTACCATAGTTTGAAACTCATTCATTATGTTTCCTGACACTCATGGGATTGGGGATAGCTTTATGCCATTGTCAGAATGAATTTGCCACCTTTTCCCCTGAGATTTTATTTCCCTTTCTTCCTTTGTCTCTTTTATTATATCTATCAAAGATAAGAGAGTGGGAAAACCTCTCCAAATCCTTTTGGATTTGAATAAATGACACCCTTCCTATGTTCACAGAACATTAAATGATTATTATTTTTCACTGCCTATCGGTTCTGAAGAAAATGTGAGATGACAGCTATATTTCTTAATGATATATTTTATTTGTATTGCCATATTGAACAAATCAAATAGTGGAGAATGTTGGTTTTAGCAGCTGCCTCTTTGTTCAACCTGTTCACCATTTCCCAATGAAGAATTGTAAGGAGTTGCTGGCATACTAAATCTAAAGGAACTTTCCAAGTGAGTGGAAAGTCCAGATTTACCTGAAAACAAAGTTTATTTTTGTAACCCATAAGCATTATTTTTCCCTAGCAGGAATTAACATGTGTTCTGTTTAAATCTGCTCCAGCAATGAATCTACAACAGTAAGAATAGAAAGGACTTTCAAGGCCTATGTTGTGTCATGTGCTAGATTTTCCAATAAGATTTGTAACCCATACCTTACATATACTCTTGCCCTATCTATATCATTTCAAGAGTTCAGCCAACCATATGGACCCAAAACAGAAATAATTATTCTGTAATAAAATACATCTTTGCAAAAGTTTCTCAAGTTAGACTCAAATTTGTCAAACTCTATTTGAGCTGGGACAGTTTATCTCCAGTATCAAAATTGGGGAAGGAATAGAAACTTGGGAGGGAGGGAGGAGGGAGAAAGGAAGGAAGTTCTAACTCTCAAATTGCCACCAAGTGATTGTTCAAATTGCCATCACCCACTTGTGTAGCCTTTATTCTACCTCATTATCAAACACAGCATCTCAGACAGAAAGAATTTACAGCAATCCCTCCCACTATGCCATCTTTCTTTTTGCATAATTCAATGTTCCAAATCTAGTGAAGACTTTTATATGCATAACTTCTCTCTGCACTAATGAAATTCATGTGGATGCATCAAGGTGTGAATCCATCCCATTGTCTTTTTACAATGCCATTTATAATGAAGAATGGGATGGAGCCATAAATCCCTGAACTCTGAACTATAAAGTGGTATATTAATTATTACACTTAATTTTTCTGCCAGATAAGATGTTTATGAGCCCTCTTTACTAGCACATCTCTACTTTAATGCCAACCATTACTAGGCATCGTGCTACATTAATGAGTTCCTAATTCAAGAGTTTATTTGAAATTTTTGTTTGGGTGATTAAGGAGACTATAGTTTACATCCTAGCTGTACAGAAAAGAGCAACCAGGATGATTAGGGAACTGGAGACTAAAACATATGAAGAACAGTTACAGGAACTGGGTTTGGCTAGTCTAGGGAAGAGAAGGACCAGGGGAGACAGGATAGAGGTCTTCCAACATTTGAGGGGCTACCTCAGAGAGGGGGGGTTCAGACTATTTTCTAAAGCACCTGAAGGCTAGACAAGGAATAATGGATAGAAATTGAAAAAGGAGAGATTCAACTTGGAAATGAGAAATTTTCTGACAGTGAGAACTATCAACCAAAGGAACAGCTTGCCCTTGGAAGTTGTGGGAGCACCATCACTTGAAGCTTTCAAGAAGAGATTGGACTCCCATCTATCAGAAATGGTGTAGGGTTTCCTGCTTGGGAAGGGGGTTGGACTAGATCAGCGGGGCGGGCAACAGAAGACAATCCTCATCCCCAGAGCTAACCCCCCAAAAGCAATTTACTCCCAGGCTGAGAAGAAACACACAGGCCAACAAGAACCACCAATGGCCACAGCAAAACCTCCAGCCCACTTAACTCCTATCCGGCAACACTTGCCTGCTAAATGGATATTTCTTCCTTTTATCAATCTGTCTGCTGCTGCTAGGAGACTTTAAATCAGCCTAGCGAACCACCGGAATGGTCTTGCGATTTCTTGCTTTCCTAGCTCTAGTGTTCTCTAGATCTTCGGCTCAGCACACGCCCAAAACCTCCCTTAGGAACTGAAGGTTTGCTTGCAAGCAAATTCCCAGTGCAGACTCATGGCAAAGCAAATTTGAAAGAAACTGAGCTAGGCCGATGGCAGATAGATAAGATAGAATCAACTAAATGATTAAATGAGCAACTCAATCTTGCCTGCCCTGCTTTGCCTGATTTTGAGTAAAGTTGCTCTTTTTTTTCAAATAGAAAAAAAATCAATATACATGCATGGTGTGTTTGGTCAATTTATTTTGTGAGTTTTGCTTCAAGCCAAAATTTTATTACGACAGACTGAGCTAGCCAATGGCATAGAATAGATTTTTTCTGAATTTGAATCTGTGGATTCTGTGAGCAACTGCAATCTGCCTGCCTTTGCCCTGATTTTGGGTAAAAGTTGCTCTTTTTTAAATAAAAGAAATTCAATATTTATATAAATTTATAAATATTTACATACAAAACATGCCCAGCCATTCACATGACTTACCAAGCCACACCCTCAACATTAGGCTATGGCCCAGAACCCCAGTTAGTGTCCCTGGATCTAACACCATTATGAGTTTGGTGGTCCCTGAGGTCCAAAAGGTTGGCAACCCCTGGACTAGATGACCTACAAGGCCCCTTCCAACTCTGATTATCTGTTAGATTCCATATTGTTTTTCACTACTTTGTTTTGTAGTTGTGTAGACCTCTCATCTGTTGACAAAAATAAATAAAACAGTTTGCTGTTCATAATGCCAGCCCTTCCTTTCCTTATGGAAATCATGCTCTCTTTTCCTGCAGGAATGGTGCAAAAATAAGAATCAGCACAAAACCACCTTAGTGAATCTTATCTTTTCTCAAAGCTTCACATTTATAATGCTTTCTGCATTTACCACAGCCACTTCTGGGTGACCAAAGCAGGGCAAAAGTTCACCCCTCAATCCACAGGCTGCTCTGCTCAGAGAAGAGAACCAATTTGGAACTATTATGAGAAAATAACTTTCATTAAGCTTTCATCATTTTTTTTTTTGCAGGACACACAAAGAGCCATCTTGCCTAACTAACGTGTCAGCTTCTAAAAGTGGCATCATCCATTACTGCAATGTGGAGAAAAAAGAAGATCAAATGGAATTTTTTTTTTTTAAAGGCCCTTTTTCAGGCCACCCTATCAAAGGATGTGGCCATTCCATTAAGTGGAGTTACCTATATTGGTTTGTATACCATGACATCAAAAAATATGCATATTAAGAGAAATTTTGAGGCCGTACTTCAGTTTTATTCTTCTCCAAGAGAATGTGCATAATTCTTATAAATCATAATTTACTGTATATTTACAAATCACACCAAAAACAGTAAGAAAATATATCTTATTCAAAACAATCCTGAAGTCCCCAGGATATTTAGCTATCTATATCTCACTTTCATTTGGTTAGAATTTTAAGGCAAACTTATCAACTCCTATTTTCCAAACATGAATGCATATCCAAACAGAATTATACAGTAAAATCTGTACTTCATTGAATTTTGTAACATTGCTTGCATCTATATGCAAGGAAAATTGCTTATATTAGGGGGAAATGGAAGAAAATGTATAGGCTAGGAGATGTGCATATCATAACACATTAGGGAAAATCTCCTGCTAGAAGTGTGTTCTTTAAAGAAAAAGTTAATATGAATATATGCAAGGGGGAAAATGCACAGATATTGTCAATTAGATTTAAGAAGGAAAAAAGCAGCAGAAAAAAAAAACTTAAGAAGAGAACTGAATGGATTGAATTATAGGCTGAAATGAAAACAGAACTATTCAGGTAATACACAATTTAGTCTATATACATCTCACAAATGGATCTTAAATGGGTGCTATTTATTCTGCAACAAATTATTACAGGCTTGTGAGTCACAGGAGGCATTAAGCAAGCATAATAAAATTTCCAATCAATTACAATCTTATCCAGTTATTTAATGCACTTTCATGGTCATATGGACTAGAAACAAGCAAGGAAAGCAGGAGAGGAAGATAAAGAAGAAGAGGAAGGCCTAGAATTCTCAGTAAGATAAATTATGTGTCCTGCATTGTTGACTTCTTATGAAAAAGTCAAGCTCCATATTATTCAATATAAGGGCAGAAGAGTTCATACTGAAAAAAAAAATTAAATTGCAGGATAAAGACTTCAGTCTGATCCGTTCTTCTAGAAGGATATTCCTCCAAATAACCACACGTAGTATTGGAAACAATATATAGTGCATCTTTTGCCTTACCAAAGCCAAATAAGAGACCAGTTCAAAACCCTGGGCTTCAATTAGGAAGTGAGAGTGTCTTATATGCAGGCCTTTATCAATCTGAATTTATTTTAAAACATTTGGAGATAATTCTACTATAAAAGGTGAGAATGGGAAAATGTCAGATTCCTAGGTACACAAGCATGTGAAACATAAACAGGTTTCATCTCTATCATGGCTTGTTGCTATCTGTGCACTAAGTATCTTCTATTAGATACAGGAGAGGAAGGGAGGGGAAAGGAAAGGGAAGGAAAGGAAGAGAAGAGAAGAAAAGAGAAGAGAAGAGAAGAGAAGAGAAGAGAAAAGAAAAGAAAAGAAAAGAAAAGAAAAGAAAAGAAAAGAGGAAAGCATATAATCAATTTGGTCTAGTGACTAATGCACCAGGCTAGAAACTAGGAGACAGTGAGTTCCAGTTCCCTTTAGGCTGAAAGCGATCTACATGACTTTGCCCAGTCAATATCTCTTAGTTCAACCACCTCACAGGTTATTATTTAGAGAATAGGAGAAGGAAGAAGTAGAGTCTGAACTTGGTTGTCCTCTTGCAGACACTTCATTACCCAACTAGGTAACATCTTCAGAATGTTAGCTAATTGGGGATGAAACATCTGCAAGAAAACAACTAACCTCAGAGACCACCAAGGATGCCACAGTTCAACCCTGGGTCTCAGATATTCTATTCTAGAATAGAGAGCCCAATGAGCCATGGTGATAACAGTGGTTAGAATGCAGTATTGCAGGCTACTTTTGCTGACTGCTGGCTGCCAGAAGTTCGGCAGTTCAATTCTCACCAGGCTCAAGGTTGACTCATCTTTCCAAAGTTAATTAAATGAGGACCCAGATTGTTAGGGGCAACATGCTGACTCTGTAAACTGCTTAGAGAGGGCTGTAAAACACTGTGGAATGGTATGTAAGTGCTATTGCTATTAACCACTTTAAGGAGAAGCCAGCTTCATCCCAGCTATGTCATTCAACTATCAGGGTATTATTATAGCAGATTAAGAAAGAAAGATGGGCCAGTATGTTGGGTCACAAGCATTTCTTTACTGCTCTTCGCTTTGAATTGATTTCATTCTAACATTGTACTATTCTAAAAATGTACTATGTTGCTTCTCAACATCTTTTCCTCTTGGGTCATGTCTTTGATATTATATATTTATATGTTAGAAGAAGCTCTGGCAGCACTTCCTGTTGATGATAATTTAACGGAGACTAAATAATTATACAGCAGAAGTTCAAACTTCCCTCTGAAATCCCAGTGTTCTTTCTTTTATTGTTTTAATTGTGGCAAGCTGCTTCTTGTTAGGTCACTTTGACACCAATTAATAGGTTACTGTAGACAGTTCAATAACACTGTTTTCCCCTTTCATTTTATCCCAGCCAGCAAAATAACTAAATAATGTTAGTAAGGACCAATAATTAGCTTTTTTGTTCTGACAGCAACTCATGTAAATACAGTTGTTCCTTTGCTAGGGACTCTGTAATCTTTTACTCCTGATTTAAACCAGCTCTGAAATATAAAGGAGAAAATAGGAAAAAAGCAAATGGTTCTTCTGAAACTTACAGGAAAATATTCCATCTATTAACCAAAATGTTGGGGCCTTTGCAACTTGATCATGTATCGCACTCACATCAAAAGCACTGAGGTGCTTGCAGGTTGAAAGGATTAGCCTGGTGACATATATCGCCTAGGGGACAATCAGTTGGGGGTTTCTTTCATGTCCCTGGCAGAGCTGGAGTGAAGGATGAGAACTCACCCTGCCCCACAGCAGGGTCTCGAATGATGGCTTGCTAATCTCCAATCCAGCATCCTAACAATGTGATCCACCATGCAACTTGATTTAATAAAAAGGGAGGAAAATATAAACTAACATACATACCACTCAAAGGCTAGTCTGACTTTAATATTCTTTTTACAGAGTTTTCTCTTTTTGAGATATATGTGTGTATTCATTTGTTAAAACCATTTGTAAGGCTGTTCTATGTGAAACATGTAATTCTGCATAGCATACAGCAAACCAATAAAAATATGTCAAAAGCAAATTAAGCAACACCACCTAAAAGCAAATATAAACAATTATTAGACTCTCAGATTTGCTACACTCTTCCAGAAAGCTGCAATACATCACAATACAGATTCAAATGTCTAATGAAAGAAACAAATGGTCATTGTTTTTGTTTTTGGTTTTTTTTTTCAAAATCTACAGAGTTGGATTCAACCATAGATTGGAGGAAGGAGGACAAAAATATTGAAAAGATGTATTACGTGGAAAGGCACATCTCTTAAGTTCCATAAGATAACACTGTTTTAAGAACTGTATGGAATAGAATAGAATAGAATAACAGAGTGGGAAGGGACCTTGGAGGTCATATAGTCCAACCCCCTGCTCAGTCAGGAAACCCTATACCATTTCAGACAAATGATTATCTAATCTCTTCTTAAAAACTTCCAGTGTTGGAACATTCACAACTTTTGGAGGCAAGTTGCTCCACAGGTTGATTGTCCTCACTGAAATGAAATTTCTTCTTTGTTCTCAGTTGCTTCTAGGTTCTAGGTTGCTTCTCTTCTTGATAAGTTTCCACCCATTGCTTCTTGTCCTGCCCTCAGGTGTTTTGGAGAAGAGCTTGACTCCCTCTTCTTTGTTGCAGAGCATGCCCATCTGTGGGGCAGGTGGGAGAAGATAGTCTTGCAATAATCCAATAATCCAGTTCTGTGCCACGAGGGGTTTACAGACAAACTATCACCTTGTATTGTACCCAGAAGCCTACAGAAAGCCAGTGCAGTTCATGGAACAGTGCTGTTACATGGATGTGTTGAGAAACACCCCCTAACTACTTGCACTGCTACCTTCTGGATCTATTGTAGGTTATGGATCAGAGGTGGTATTCAGCAGGTTCTGACCAGTTCTGGAGAACTGGTAGCGGAAATTTTGAATAATATGGAGAATCAGCAAATACCACCTTTGACCTCTCCCCACCCCCATCTATTCTCCACCTCCCAAGTCCCAGCTGATCGGCTGGGTCTTCTTTTGTTGCCCTGCACAATAGAATGGAACTGGAAAGCAGGTTAGTGGGGTGGGGAGGGTGGGGAGGGTGGGATTTTGCAATAACCTTCCCCAAGGAGTGGGGAGGGAATGGGGATTTTACAGTATCCTTCTCCTGCCATGCCCACCAAGCCAAGCCAACCCCACCAAGTCATGCCCACCAAACCAGTCGTATATTTTTTTAATCCCACCACTGTTCTGAATAGTCTTCAACTACAGTCTCATTGAAAATTTAGGATTTCTCCAAATATTCTATGACACAGAGATCATATTTATTGTTCCTGGCATGTGTTATGTGGAGACAGAAGAGAACTTTTGAAGAGAAGCAGCGTGATCTCTTTAGATCTCAATCACTCTCCTTGCTGGAGTCTCTAAGCATTAAGTTACATTAGGTAAAATTAGAAATGCATCCCGAGGTTCCTCAGCATACATGAATGGCAAGACGCAGCCTATTGTTTCCTATGTTACATCTGGTGTGATCAATTACACACTGCTGACAAGCTATTTAGGACAATTATGTTTCTCTGGGATACCTCTGACCAAAAGAACAAATGCCCACTTAGCTTTTAAATCAATAGAGGTGATGTTGCTGCAAAGTAAATGAACATAACAGCAGGTTGAAATATGTCTTAGCAATGTGCAGTAACAGTAGGAAGAGGGCTGGATACATTAAAAAAAAAAAAAGCTTCCAAGCTAAGCCACAACCTTGAGTGGCATGTGCTGACTTGGGAAAAGAAACACACCAATTCTTCCAGCAGTGAAGGCAAACGTAACAGTTTTGGTTGGTGAACCCATCTGTCTTTGATCACTTTAGGTAACCCAACTATTAAACACCAGGATAAAAAAAATCCATGAAGTGTTAGTTAAATCAGATATATGTTCCATCTGCTTAGAGGTTATGAATTTATGACCAGCTTAATATGTTTCTCTCAGCAAAACAAACACTTCACATCTGTGCATAATTTATTTCACCACCTCCTTTATTTAAGAGAAACTACATCATAGGAGTCTAAAATTATGATCCTTTTATTTCCATAATCCCTCTTACAGCTAGGCTTTTGTCCTGGAGTAATGTACAACAGGGATTATCAAACTCTGGGTAGTGATCCCAAGAGAGCAGCAATGTGATCAGATTTGCACAGATAAAGCAGGACTGCAATAAAAACTACTTCTTCTTCTTCTTCTTCTTCTTCTTCTTCTTCTTCTTCTTCTTCTTCTTCTTCTTCTTCTTCTTCTTCTTCTTTTTTTCTCCTCTCTCTCTGCCTCCTCCTCCTCCTCCTCTTTCTCCTCCTCCTTCTCCTTCTTCCATATCCATCATTGGATGTTGGAGATCATGTTGGTGATTCTATTTTTATCAACAGCCATACAAAAAAGTGCTGTTGAGTTTTATCCAAACCCCAGTCCCTTAGATTTTGAAGCTATGATTTTCTTGTTCTGCCTGGACCTCATCTGCCTTCAATCTTTCCTTGGGAGGATTAAGTGAAGGATGCCACATTTTTCTGAATGTTGCATCACTGTCCAAAATATTCTAACTTTCACTTTTTTATGGTTTTGATGATTTTCCTTGGCTTTCCCAGGTGGTTTATCAACTCCTCATTTTTGATTTGTCAACCCAGTTTATATGTAACAGCCGCCTGTAAATCCACATTTCAAATGCTTCTAGTCTCTTCAAGTGGCTTTCTGTCAGAGACCAATTCTCCACTCTGTAGAGCAGGATAGAAATATAGTATGTGATTGCAATTTAAAAAAAAAAACTTCTTTCACTTCTTGCAAAGTGAAAGCAAAACACAAGAGAAAGCAAAACACAAGTTTTGATATTGTTCTTGACTTGCACACAATCATTAGTTTTATGTGGAGTTTGAGGATATGAAAAAGACCGCAATGTTGGGAAAAATGGAAGGCAAAAGGAGAAGAGGACAGCAGAAGATGAGATGGTTAAATAGTGTCATTGAAGCAATGAACATGAATTTGAGCAAACTCTGGTAGAAGCAGAGGACAGCAGGCCTGGTGAGTTAGGGTCTATAGGGTCACAAAGAGAAATACAATTGAGCAACAACAAAATGCATTTGTCACGCTAAGGAGTTGTGTTTCTGCAAATGTTGAGAAAAGCTGGTGTAGATCACAAGTGCAACCAAGAGAAGTATTAAATAGGAGAATCCAGATTTGGGCAATGTGGCTTACATCTCAAGTAGCACGAGATTCATAACCCTGTGCATTAGCTGAGTAGTTGGTAGCAATTAATGTGTAATTAGCAGTATGAGACTACTCGAAGCAAAGGCAGATTTGTGGACAAACTTAGATAAGTCAGAACAAAGCTGCTACCAGCCAAGCTTGGACAATCAATATTATGAGAGGCATGTGAAATGAAGGAAAAGGACAAGATAAGAGAACAAGGTGATTTCCATGTGGAAAGAGACAGCAATTTTATTGTTGACTGCCTTAGTAATCTTCTGCTGTTTTGCACAGCAGTGGATGTTTTAGGGATTAGTGCTGCATGCCTGTGTGCTAACTTTCCACTTACTCACCTGCTATACTTGAGGATGAGGTCAATTGAGAAACCATCTCATTCCAATGACATTATCCCATTCCCTCCTGGGTCAAACAAAGAAGGTATGTTGTGGGTCCCATCACTTGACTGCCCAGATACAGGGAGACAGTCTTTTCTGCCATTGCCCCCATTCTTTGGATCATCTCTCTCCCCAAAGGTGAGGCAGGTCCTACTCTCCTGGCCTTCTGAAAGAGTATTAAATGTTGGCTTGGCCAACTGGCATGGGTGCCAAAGAGTGATATGCAATCCTGGGGACAGCTGGTAGCTTGAAAATGTTCCCTCTGACTCTTTAACTTGCATTATCTTTATTTTAACCTTGTTCTTAACTCTGATCTTTTATGTTTTTCTATTACTTGTGTTGCTATTGTAAACCATCCAGAGTTACGTAGTTGAGACAGGTGGGGTAGAAATGTTACAAAGAATACTTGTAACAATATGTTCTCACAGAAGAGACTCTCTGTGGCTCAAGTTGAGTGATGGAATCCTTGATGCTCTTTGTACTTAGTTGTTTCCTTGAAGTCCTTTTATTATCCTATTAGGCAAATTAATCAAATATCTGCATGAAAATAGCTACGCTCAGAGAGCATCAAGACCTCCAAAAATATGTTTTGCAGAAATGTATCACTCTCTCCTCACAATACAACTGCTTATTAATTCCCTACTACACTGCGTAAACTGGGGTAACAAAAAACAAAGAAAACCAAGAATATTTTTTTCCCTTAAAAAGAAAAAGAAATCCATCCATTTATGAACTAAAGCTTATTATGAAGAGATATCCAAATTCTAGCGATTTCTTTGCTTCGTTTTTCATTACGCTAACTCTTTATTATTCAGCATGTCACTAAATTCTACTGACAATTATATTGCAATGCTTAACGTGTGTTAAAGGTTGAGTATCTTAATCACTGGGAAATCTTCCAAGTTTGCAAACATATGGAACACGCATATTTATATTTCAGATGCTAGGATAAATTAGAACAAAAATTGAAAAGGGAAAAAAATCTCAAACAAAAATGGGACTCTTTGCTTATTTCACTCTCTGACTAATGATTCTTAATTTCCTAACCCTTCCCAATCATACATGACTCTGTGTGTGTGTGTGTGTGTGTGTGTTTGTGCATGTGTGGGGTCTCTGTGTAGGGGAAGATTAATGCTGGAAGATTCAATTCACTAATAAATATATTGGTTGATAAACAAGTATGAGCATTCGAAGGAAGACTGATTTGTCATTTTCCACCATTCTTCTATTACATGCAATAAAATTTTGCTTTGCTCTAAGTTCACACAACTATCCCCTAAGAATATTTTCAGGGATATTGAAGCCAAGGTTGTGAACCAAGGGCAGAATTTCAGAGCAGGGATGAATGAGAAAGTTCCTAGCTAAGTTGAAAAGCTCACTATAAATTATATAAAAGGTTAGCCGGGGCAGTGTGTAAATTTTGTATGGTATATGCATTTACTTAATTATTTATTGGATTTATATCCTGTCTTTCTGTCTGAAAATAATATCTGACATCACTTGTTGACAGCAAATGTTCCTCTTTGGGAAAATTCCATCTTCAGTGTTCTGTAATGAAAGCTACCATTAAATTAAGTGGGAGATGAAGTGTAATTAAATTGCATCGACTATTTTTGTCTGTGCTGTTTTCTTAAAATCTACAAGAGATTGTAGTTTGTAATTGTTTTTAATGGTTTTATGACTGTTCGCCATGCAAAGTCACTCATGTGTGATGGTTGGCTATTGAAACTGAGTCAATAAAATAAATAAATAAGGTCTTCTCATTACACGAAATTGAAGACATGGCACTATTAGTTCAAAACCTTCTAAAAGTCAAAGATTTTTATCTGTAAAATAAGATAATTCTAATATTAATTCCACTTTGGCAACTAACAGATAACAGATAATCAGAGTTGGAAGGGACCATATAGGTCATCTAGTCCAAACCCCCACCCATGTGGGAGACCCTACACCATTTCTGACAAATGGCAGTCCAATCTCTTCTTGAAGGTCTCAAGGGATGGCGCTCCCACAACTTCCAAGGACAAACTGTTTCATGGGTTGATTGTTCTCACTGTCAGAAAATTTCTCCTTATTTCCAGGTTGAATCTCTCCTTGTTCAGTTTCCATCCATTATTCCTTGTCTGGCCTTTGGGTGCTTTGGAAAATAGCTTGACCCCTTCCTCCTTTCTGTGGCATACTGGAAGACTACTCTCGTGTCTCCCCTGGTCCTTCTGTTCCCTAGACTAGCCAGGCCCAGTTCCTGCAACCATTCTTCATACGTTTTAGTCTCCAGTCCCCTAATCATCCTGGTTGCTCTTCTCTGTACTTTTTCTAGAGTCTCAACATCTTTTTTATTGTGTTTTGTGCTTTGAAGCCCAAGGCTGAAGTTTATGGAAATTCTCAGTCATCCAGGTCATGGTTGACTTAAAGATGATTTTTCAAAAGGCAACTGGGATGTTTTTTTCCTTGAGGAAGAAGTTTTGCTTCTCATCCAGAAAGCTTCATCAGTTGTGATGGTTATTATTAGTCACAACTAATGTTGATGCTTCTTGGATGAGAAACAAAACTTCTTCTTTTTCATGGGAAAACAGTCCAGTTGTCTTTTGATCAAGCATCTTTGAGACAAGATCTGAAATTATTGGCTTGGCAAAGCATTGCAACAGTCTGTGGTTTATAAAGGAATTAAGACATTCCCATTATTGTTACCTATAGAATCAGTGTACAATGTAACTTTTGAAAATTAACCTTCCACAGTCAATGGGAGTTGGGCAGCATATAAATTATGGTTGGTCGCACAGTCATCCAGATGTTTTTAGACTGCAGTTGGAAATTGTATCCAATTGAATCCTTCCCAAGGACCTGGGATAAGCAGGTGTGGTTGTTTAATAATATTAAAGATAGCATCACAGAATGTAAGCTTCCAAGTAAAGCTGCCTCTTGCAATTGACTAATGTTGATCTTTTCAATGACAATGGTGTTCAAGTGATGCTCCAGATGTTTTGAGCTGTTTGCCTATCACTGTTGGTTCTTTCTTTGCTTTCTGTTGCCACAGTCATTCTACTTCTTTTGACAATATATGTATGTTGTGATTTACTACACTTCTTTCTCGTCTCTTCTGCTGTCTCCATGTACTTCCACAACTACTGTCCAGTGGCGTGATTCAAATCATATGTGATTCATATCATCCCAGTGGTGGGATTCAATTTTTTTTACCACCGGTTCTGTGGACATGGCTTGATGAGCATGGCAGGGGAAGGATACTGCAAAATCCCCATTCCCTCCCCACCCTCCCAACCTGCTTTCCAGCTCTGTTCTCCTATGCAGGGCAACCAAAGAAGACCCAGCCAATCAGCTGGGATTCGGGAGGAAGTGAATAGATGTGGGCAGGGCCAGTCAGAGTTGGTATTGGCTGGTTTTCTGAACTGCTCAAAATTTCCGCTACCAGTTCTCCAGAACTGATCAGAACCTGCTGAATCCAACCTTTGGTCCAGACTCTTTCTTATCTACAATTGTTTAGTCTGTGACAGGTGCTTGTCTATTTGAATGCTAAAGTCCCACAACACTTTAGCTTCTTTGTTGCTATTACTTTGTCTAGGAATGAAGAACAGGAAGAAGAGCGATAACAGAATAACATAACATTTTGAGGTATTTTGGTCCAATCCCTTGCTCAGGCAGGAAACGCTATGCAATTTCAGACAAATGGTTGTCCAATCTCTTCTTAATATTAGTAATAGTATGCTATGTATATATTTATATAAATACCAGTTCAATACCCATGCTTTGCTATGTCAAACTATGTGGTCGGGCTTAGTTTTGGGGGAGGAAAGGAAGGAAAAGAACATTCTGCCTCTGCCTATCAGCATCCATCCTGGCGTCCTGTCAGTGTGTGAGAGAGTTGAGGGGTGTTTGGAAACTGAAACAGTATTTGATATGTGAGCAAGAAGGAGACAGCAAGGCTCCTGGGCATGGCTTAGCTCAACTGTTCTGTACTGAAGCTGGTTGCTGCTGTGAAACTACAACTAAAACTCCTCTCCTCTGCTTGTGTTTTTCATTTGGAATAGATTTCTTTTCAGATATGGGGGGAGTAGAATTCCTTAGCATCAGAGCATGTTAATAATAATAATACAGGAAATACTAATGCTCTGATGGTCATTTCAGAAAATCCTTTCTTCGTGAGCACCTAGAAGCTAAGAGGAACATACGTACCAAATTTCAAGTTTGTAGGCTTTACAGTTCTGGAGATTTTGTGATGATGCATGAGTGGTATTTTGCTTTTATATATAGAGAGAGAGATTTATTTATATAAAAATAAATTTATTCTATAATAATTAAAAAACAAATAATAGTCTCTATTTGCTTTGAAACCAGAGGTAAGTAAATGTTATGTAAAGGTGGGATGTTTATTGCTTTACTAAAGAACTCTAAACCTGAATAATCCAAACAAATTAATTTGATTTGAATACACAATCTAATTTTGCATGTATATTGCATTTGTGATTTAATTATGTCAGGAGCTGGACAGAGAACTATTGTACTTCCAATCATTTTCATGTTGTGAATTGATTATTTGATAGACTGTGTTCATTACTTTTTGTTAAGTAATTTACCACTTAGTAAAATCACAGTTAGATCATCCCTGTATTCCCACTGGGACCTTAGGAAAAAAAAAAAGACTTATTAATAACAAGCCATTTCACCATCCCTCATGTACGCACATCAGCACACAAACAAAAGCACCAAAGCAACTTCACTACTTTCTTACAGTCCTGTTCTTGGAGCCTATATTCTTCGAAAAGGTAATTTATATTGAAATCTGGTCAGCTAACTACTCACTTAATGTCTAAGCCTTAAAATGATGATGATGATGATGATTGACTGTGGCAAAAGAAAGCAAAGATAGTACCCATAATTAACAGGCAACTTTAGTATTTAGTAGTTGGTTTCCTGATCTGGTCTATCTTGAGACAAGTTGTTTTGGAGACTACTGTCCTTATCATTTTCTCATGTTCTTTGGCCATACAAGATTATGGAGAACACAAAAACCAGACTTCCAAAATCCTAAAGTTCTTTAAAAATTTAGCTTTGGAGCATCTTTGTTAAGGATCTGATTCTCCAGATACTGTCTCCTGCTCTATATTGCCTTATTACAATCCATGACTCTGTTTTCCTCATGGGTCACATCTGCAAGAGCTTGGTGTCATCTGGGCCAGCCTCTAAATCAAAGCAAGGGTGCCAATTTCTCATCACTCTAAATTTATTGAATTTATAGAGAAAACAGGCAAAGTAATAAAAGCAGGAGAAGACCTTTTCAATCCATGTTTCAATATGTCACACAGACCAGACTGAACAGCTATACAACAGGTTAGAGCACCTAGTACTGTTGAAGTAATAATGGAGTTGAGAAACTCACTCCCTAAGGTTCGTTCCTCTAGAGTGAATTAATGCTTTCTGACAGAGATAAGTTTTCTCTGAGTTTGAATCTGTCCTGGAAAACCAAAGTTCTTGTTATTACATCAATATTAAGTTTGGAGATCCAGGTGAGGCAGGATTTTTCTTGGATGCTAAAAGCTTCACCCGTGAGTCTCCCTAGCTAAGAAAATGAACTTTCACTCAAGAGATCCAGACAATGTCAATTCCCAGAATGTACTGGAAGAACTTGCAATCCCAATGAATCTAAAAAGCATGGGGAGAAAGAGGAGTCATATAACTCATTTAACTGCAATGGGTGCAGTTAACTGCAATAAAAATAATATCAGTCCCCAAATGTTTAATTTAATCAAAAGCAACCTAATATCTAATCATTTGAATACATAATCAGTGCACAGTTGCATTCACTGGAGAATTGATTCCCTCCCTATTAAAGCAAATACAAGTCCAGGTGATGTCTATATATTACAATCATCTCCACTAATGTGACTACAGCATGTAAACTGATTACAATAATTACACTGGATTATTTGTATGTGAGAGGTAGTAGAATTGAAGGGACAAATCAACTGCCTCATAAAAACACATACACACAAATAAAACAAACAAAACTTATTGGAAGAATTGGGTTGTAAAATCCAGCTTTAAAATAAATCATGCAGGTTATTTCACGTTTTGGTTTATATTGCCAAAGTTTTGCAATATGTCAAGCCAGGGACAAATGTACAGATTGCACAGACATGACCATATTTATATCTACAATGATCATCACAACATATTTGCAGATGTTTCCATAAGTGTAGGTAAGATACACTGTAAAATCAAAATGATGGCCAAGCACAGTGGCTTTTCTAACATAAAAATGCCACCTTTACATATTTGTTTGCTAATGTCTGATGCAAATAGAAAAATGCAAGGGATTTTTTTTGCATTGTGATCTACATTCTATCACTTCCTGACCAAGAAAGACATATCACATCTCCTTGCTAAGGAGATAAATGCCAAATTCAGCATTCCACAAACTAGAGGAGGATTATTTTCCCCCTTTCAAATGGAGTAACTTCTCTCCCATGTAAACAATATTATATACACCTTGTGAGCTATGGAGATTGTCCCTGGTTGGTTGCACAAAATGCACATGATTCTCAGTCATGAACGAAGCAAAACTTATGTATCCCAATATAATGTTGCAGGATCCAATCTGGGTAGGTCCATTGGTCAACTTCATAACCAAAGGTTTAGTCTTCTGAGCTTTTGGAGGTGTGCTGGAGCTCATCCTCAGGGAACTTTGCTCTCACCAGAATATGTGCTACCTCAACCATGTTTGGAAAAAAAATCAGGTATAATTTCCATCTCTAGAAGAGAACATTCTATCACTAAGCTACACCCTCCATGTTGGCTTAATTCTATTAAAGACTCCCAAAATTGGATATCAGTATCTCTCAGTAGGACAATGATCTACATCAAGGGTGTTCAAACTTGGCAAGTTTAAGACTTGTGGACTTCAACTTCCAGAATTCCTAAGCTAATATGACTGGAGGAGGAATTCTGGGAGTTGAAGTCCACAAAGCTTAAAGCTGTCAAGTTTGAAGACCCTCGATCTACATGTTAAGAGTAAACTCTGTACCCTCCATAAATATACATAACCTGAATTATCCTGCCTAAAGACTTCTTCCTATTCCAACTGCATTTCATGACTATCTCCTGACCCATGTGGAGAACACTTCATGCCAACTCTACATGTCCTTTGTCTTCTTCTAACTTTGTTTCCTTGCTTGATCTTTTCATTCACTTAGAGTGGTTTCCTCTCTAGTTCCTTCTTTCTCCTGAAAGAATGGCTAGTGAAACCCATGCTTCCTTTTCTGAATTCCCCCGAGGAACTTTGGCTCCTTCAGACTCAATCTCTTCCTGTCTTATTCAAAGGAAATCTTCTGCTAAAAGGCTTTAATGGAGATGCTGAGGCTAACATTTCTGAAATAAGCTAATTTGAGCAAAGCATTGAAAGCTTTGATGGAAACACAGACTTCAGGACTGAAGCCAGCAAAAAGGCATCTGCAGTCCTTACTGTAAGTGATATAAATCCCTACAGAAAGCAAGGAAACAGCTGTGTTGCAAAATCCCAGATTGTTTGAATTAAATCCTCAGTTGCATCCATTTTTGAAGCCATGACCCTTTGGGATTGCAAATTGGATTGTATGTTATGTTTTTATTATTTAAGAGCCATTGGCAAGTTGTTGCACTTTGTTTCGTGAAGCACTGCTCCAACTGAACCTTTGTCCTGTGATTATGAAACTTCACTTGATAAACTTTCCTTGATATTTAGTATAAGGAAAAAGCTTGTGTTCAGGATTCAACTCTTGGAGAAAGAGTAGCTCTGTCACTGGATTGTTGCTCATATTAAAAATGGCAAGAAGTCATTAATCTGGAAACATCATTCCTTAGACAGGGCTCTTGAAATTTTTTCCAGCATCCTGGCCAGGGAATTCTAGGAATTGCAAAACCACATATCTTAAAGTTGCCAAGAATGAGAAATATTGATTTATAGGCACCAGGTACAGATCCTTCGAGGATATATCTGGAGCAGATTCCTCTCTGCTTGAGACACTCAAAATATCAACTTCCAGATCTCTTGTGCAGGGGTCCAATTCACAACCAGGCAACACAAAAACGATGGTAGGAATCCCCATCCCCTCCCCACCTCACTAAACCTGCTTTCTAGCTCCATTCTCCTGTGCAGAGCAACCAAAGAAGACCCAGCTGATCAGCTAGGACTCAGTGGGAGGCAGATAATAGATGGGGGTGGGGCCAGGTTCTCCAAACTACTCAAAATTTTCACTACCAGTTCCCCAGAACTTGTCAGAACCTGTTGAATACCACCTCTGTGTGAGAGGTAGGCTAGCACACACATGCACTCACTCACTCACTCAACTTGCGTGAGCAGCAGACTGGCACACATGTAAGTCATGTAAGTTGAGCTGCACATGCACACATGTGCACTGGCCCATGCTGCTCGCATGGCCTGATTCCTCTGTCCCTCCTGCTGAGCCACCAAGCTGCAATGGTTGGGGGATGCTATCAAATATAGAAATGCTGTCATAAAAATTGTGACGATGGAGGCTCAATTCATCTGACAAGGTTTAGATCAGGGAAAGATGCTGTGAATATTGTTCAGACTAGAGTTGTACAGTGATTGCAGTCTATTCTAGGGAATGCATACCCTGGTTATATCTACTGCCTAATAAATATATAGAATTATCCAACACTTGATCATGTTATTGCTGCTGCTGCTGATTTTGAATATCAAGTTTGTAGGAAAGTTGATGAATTGGTTGACATGTTCACTGACAGCCTGTAATCAAATTAAACATGCGTGATTTATTTTCCAATATGGCTGAACCAAGACCTAGATTTTGAACAGCTAAATCCTCTACTTAAATGACAGGTTAACATTTCGTTTCTTCAGACCGTTCTATTTCACAGTTGTTGGGGGTTTTTTGGTTCCATTTGTTAAAATATTAGCAAATGAAGTTTTCATCCTGCTGCAATGTATTTGAAACAGGTGCTTTTAAAAACAGTCCAAAATTTGTTTTCCTGTTAAAACCACTCTCACCAAATTTGGTGAGTATGAAATGTGATGAATAATTATGCTGCAAGTGATTCCAGCTGGTGTAAACTAGATTAATTTACATTGAAATTTATAAAGACCTAATTCTTCAATAATCTGTAGTACTCAGCTGATGTCTTAGTAAATGAACTACTCAAAGTCTCATTGTGTACTTGTTTATAAATTGGGCCATTAAAGCCTCATCTTTTTTTTTTATAATAATTTTGGATATCAAAATAATTTGAATTTCCAAAGTAATATTTTATCCCCTCCTTCTCTAAAAACATAGTGGAGACAAAGTGTTGGATTTGAGTGTAAGAAAGATGTTCTAATGAGGAGCCAGAAGAATCTGTCTGAGATAAAGACAAGAGAGGGAAAAATATGTGGGCAATATTTATCAATGATTCCCACAAAGTCAGAAGAGAAAAATGTTGGTAAGATATGCAACGTATTGATGAAGAAAGATAACATTCAATGAAAGATAAATGATAAAATGGAATTTATGGATCTCTTAAGATCTGTTAAAATTGGGCTGGAAGGAAGTTGACTTTATCTGTCAACTTCTACATTTTTTTCACCTATTTGCAAATCATATTTGATCTTTAAAATTTGAACTTTAAATCCTAATTTTGCTCTAACCACCAAAATTAATCTGTAATTTTGTGCTATGCAAAACATCATTAAAGGAAATGGCAATTTGTGGACAGCCCCTAAACTATTTTAGCATCAAAACAAAATTCCTGCTGATGTCTTAATATATTTTATTCTGGATTACATTCAATGGCAAATGTATTTACATTAAAATCAGTGGTATCAAACTCACAGCCCAGGGCCAGATGCATCACACACAGGCCACACCTGTCCCAGCGCTGTGAATGGGAAAAATATCATGAAAAGAGATATGGCAAGTTTGACACCTATTCATTAGATGCTTTATTTGTCTATCCATAGCACCATACCAGCTTATTCCTGGTAAATCTGTTGTTTCAAGCTCAGACCAGAAGTGGTATTCAGCAGGTTCTGACCAAGAGAACCTGCTGAATACCACTTCTGGTAGCAAACCTGTACCAGAAGTGGTACCGGTTCATGGAAGAGAACTGGTAATGGAAATTTTGAGTAGTTCAGAGAACTGGCAAATACCACCTCTGACTGGAGATTTTACAGTATCCTTCCCCTGCCGCACCCACCAAGCCATGCCCACAGAACTGCTAGTAAAAAAAAATTGCATTCCACCACTGGCCCAGATCTATAATTTTTGCAGAACATACAATTATTTCTTATTATATTTTGCATAATCTATCTTAATTTAAAAGTTATGGTTTTATTCATGTGAAAGTTATGGTTTTATCAAATAACAACAGCATACCTGGTTCTCTTACATATTACATATACAGTAAAACCTTGGTACTCAACTGCTTTGAAACTTGGTACGCAATGCATTTGATGTGAACATTTTATCTCGATATTCATTGTTTGTTTGGTACTGAACATACAAGCTAGAACTTGCCAGTGCTGGCTGCCTTGTAACTCACCACATTATTTCTTATGGGAAAAAATAGTTTGGTACCCATCATTTTTAGTACTCATTGCACTTCCTGGAACCATTTAACAAAGAGTACCAAGGTTCCACTGTACTATAATTTGTGTCAACTCATCAAATATTTCTATGGTATTTTTAGAGTTGCCAACAGAAAGGTAAGGGGGAGCAGTGCGGCAGCTTGCAAACCAAAACTGCATTCCATAAATGTTTTCATAGATAGTAACTAGGTGACTGAAGTTTCTGCCACACAAAATTGTAACTGGAGAGCATGATTGATGACTCTTGGCTATGGATGTGTCCCATTGGAGAATATGGATTATGATACACCCAGGGGGTGGGGGAAACCAGGGTCAAGGGTGACAATGAATGATGTGCCTCACAGTCAGCTACACTCAAGTGGTGCCAGCATGTTTACTCCTAATAAATCTTCTTTAAATTTTGAAAGTTAAGTTTCAGCTAGAGACTTATGATTTAAATGTGGGTGACTGTTGGAGCCCTGAAAATTTGGGGACTAAAATAAGATGCAAAAATATGTAAAATATCACGGACCCAACTAGCTTATCACAGGCACACAAGCAGGCTGAATTATCTGAACTTTGTTCTCTTTTAGTTTAATAACTTAAAATGATTCTCACAATAATACAGCCAAGATAAGAAGATCGCATTTTCTCCTATTTGTTAACATTGCAGTTTAGAGAGAGAACTACCTTGTTTTCCGAAACTCATTATTTTAATGAATGTGCAAATTTCACAAACTGAAAGCCATGCCCAATGTTAGGCCTCCTTCAAAAGCACTGCTTTCATTCCAAACATCAGCATTTTTCCATCTTGATCTTCCTATTCACCAGAAGGCAGAGGGAGCCCGATAAAACTTAAGACTAATTCCAAGCAAAACCTTTGACATGAGCAGTCTCAAATTCTGGAGCCATGATGTCTTGTCAAATATGATCATAGAGCAGCTCAAACTCTTTTCAAAGCTAGCTACTTAGCATACATTACATCGAGGCTGGCTTATTTAAGAAATCTTAGAAAACACTTTCTGTCTACAATAATATGTGCCTTGATTGTTCTTGCATAACTTCTAGGAGAGATTATTAGATTATGGAAAACTGTAGGTTTCGTATCTCTGGAGTGTTTTAAGGTGACTTTAGGAAGTCATTTTGTTTGCATGATTTTTTTCCCTGAATATGGGGAATTCTGAGAATTGAATTCCCACATGGGAATTCTGAGAATTGAAGTCCACAAGTCTTTAAGTTGCCAAGTTAGGAGAGCCCTGAACTACAGGATTATTGTACCCTTCCAGCTCCAAATTCTAACAACAGCTATGGCACCTTTCACTTTTATCTGAATATGTTTTGATGATTATGCAGATTGTCTTCAGAAAAGGGAGAATAGGAGTTTCAGAAAATGATTTCATTTAAATCAATCCACTTTTGGATAAATCATTCACCAATACTCAGTTTTACAAACTGTAATAACCTAATTTAACTTTTCTCAGAAAACATGGGCATCAAATCTCAATTTTGTTCTTGTTAAAAATTGCATGCATCCATTGAGAGCAAAATTACCAAGAAGCAAATCTCTAGTCTATTTCCAGAGAAATATTGGATATATGTATTTTTATAATAAGTGATAAATAGTTTGTTGCAGCATTGTCTAACTGACAATACATTTGGCATTTTAGCTGTGTTTGCCTCCCTCCACCAAATATGCCTGCTTGAACTTCTTCAAAATGACAGAAGCAAAATTTAGAATTATCTTTTGAGTTTCTGGAGTGGTGTCAGCTCTTAGCCTCTCTTCATCTGTTCTTTCCCGCTCTGATTTCAAATCCTCTTGTGAAAAATGTATTTAATCTCAACCAGAACAAATATTATATCTGTATCTATAATCTTACCATCTGCATCTCTTCAGCTGCCACTTTGCTGATGAAATATGTTTATGGGGATTTTTTTGGGGGGGGAGGAGAAAAAAATGGATAGCAGAAAACAGCCTCTTGCATGAAAGTACATTTAGTTTAATATGTCAAATGTTTCCATTGCTTTATAAAAATAGTGGATTTTAAAAATGTGTTCAGACCTACACAGGGAGAGAGGAATATATGAATAAGGGAGGGGGGAATGAAGAAAAAGTGTCCTCATTTTTGCTTGCTTTTTTTTTTTTTCAGTTGTAAACTTAAAAGAAAAGGGGTTGGAAAATCATAAATTCAGTGGCATAGAAACGAGGGAGGGAGAGAAGAAAGAAAGAAAAGAAGGGAGGGAGGGAGGAAAGAAGGAAAAGAGAAATATAATATCTGTGATACTGATATGGATCTGATGTAGGCTGTTCCACCCACTCCCAACCCCTCTTCTGACCTAATCATGATATATCCTTGCAGGCACTTCCCAAAATCAAAATTGATTAGATATTTAAGCTGCGAATTTGTTAATTAGTAGCAAAACAAGGGAGCACATAACAGAATAATCTTCAATGCGAGCTGATATCTGAAATTGATTAAGGCAGCCTGTACACAAATATTTTTGAGAGCTTTCCTTAATTAACAAAGACATGTTCTTAATAAAATGCATAAAGTATTTTCATTCAAATAAAAACCAGGTTTTGGGAAGTGGGTGAGTGGGCGTTTTCAGACATCCAAGATTGTATTGCTATAAAAAATGCAAATGTAGGGATGTGGTGGCTCAGTGGCTAAGACACTGATCTTGTCGATCAGAAAGGTCGGCAGTTCAGTGGTTCGAATCCCTAGTGCCATGTAATGGAATGAGCTCCCATTATTTATCCCAGCTTCTGCCAACCTAACAGTTCGAAAGCATGTAAAAAATGCAAATAGAAAAATAGGAACCACTTTGGTGAGAAGGTAACAGTGTTCCATGCGCCTTTGGCATTTAAATAGTCATGCTGGCCACATGACCATGGAGATGTCTTCAGACAGTGCTGGCTCTTCGGCTTTGTAATGGAGATGAGTACCGCCTAGAGACAGAAACGAGTGGCACATATATGCGAGGGGAACCTTTACCTTTACCTTTAACCTTGCAATAAAGGTAGTTTTAGTATCTACAACTTTGGTTTTGAAGTCTAGAATAGCTCAGAGTACCTCAGTCTTGTAAAGTGTCTCTCCCCTCCAAGCTTTTATCCACAAGAGAATAAAGGAAAATCAACCCTAAGACATGTTCTCAAATTTCATTTCTGCTTTGGACTCATATTTTATTTATTTTTATCTGATGGCTATCTTGGTTGCACTTCTTCCTCCTGTTCTTCAAGTTTATTCATCCATCCCATTACATCTCCATTTAATATTTTTCCTCCCCTTGTGTTAAAATGTGCATCCTGGAGAAAATCTGTCTATTTGATCACTAAAAGTCAACACCAACTTAATGATGCATCATCCGTCATCAATCATGTCAAAATTTACAATTCAGGAACCATTTCTGGAGTACTCCTGGGGGTGCATTCAGTGATCTCCAGGTGTGTAATTCTGCTTTACATTCATTTATTCACCCTGCTTCTTTTCTAAGATCTCAGTGCAGAGTATGTAACATTCATCAACTATTTTTTCCCCAAAACAGCCCTTCTGTGTAACAAGCTGAGAGGAAAGAAAATGATAGGCCCAAAGTCATCCAGGGAGTTTCCATCCCAAAATCATCTAGGCCATGGTTGAGAGTATTCTTAAACCAAGGCCTTTCTAATTCTAGTCCACCACTTTAACCACAAAACCATATTGTCTCTTTTAATATAAAGTTTTCTTTCTTCCTTTCTAAAATGAAAAAACCCCAGTCCAGTTAGAATTGAAATTTAAGTATAAGAGGGCAGAGTTTAACTTACCTAATGCAGCCTTGTTCAAGGTTGATGACTGTCTACCTGTCCATCCGTCTGTCTATCCATCATCTATCTATAGCTACCTATGATCTCTCTTCCCCCTCCCTCTCTCATATCTATCTATTTTTATATCTGTCTATCTATTAAATTTATTGGTTGCCCATCTTATCACAGGGTAATTCTGGGAGATCCATCCATCCATCCATCCATCTATCTACTGTATCTACTGTATCTACTGTATCTATCTATCTATCTATCTATCTATCTATCTATCTATCTATCTATCTATCATCTATCTATCTATCTATCTATCTATCATCTATTCAATTTATTGGCTGCCCAACTTATTGCAGGGCAACTCTAGGCAGTTTGCAATGTCAAAAATGATATATCCTGTATAATATGAATGAACTACCATAAAAAATAGTTTAAAAATGTAACTAAAAGATGGGGAGGTAGGCAGTAGGATGAGAAGGAGGGGAGGTGGAATCTGTTGTTAATCCATCAAACCTCCCCCCATGTAAAACCCCTTTGTTCGAGCCCCAAGCCAACTGGCAGAGTCACGTCTTTAAGCTCTTGAAGAAGGTCAGGAGGATGCAAGATGACCTCACTCCTGGGTGGGGGGCAGTCAAGATGTTCCAAAGAGCAGGAATGATGGCAAAGAAGGCTCTTCTCATGGATCCCACCAGCTGGCCAATGAGACCCACATGTGTCCTTTGCTGGCATGGGTGTGGCAGGCCAATTCCATTGGGATGAGACAGTTCCTGGACCCATTATTATCTTATATAGTTGATCCTGACCAGTTTTGCGACTTTGCGAAGAGTGATAAAGGATATTCCCAAAGGGGAAAAAAAAACATACAATGGCTAGGGATGAGAAAAGAATGGTTGGGTTTTGCCTCATTTGCACTTTCAAACCAATATGAGCATTGAAACACAGCTATGCAATAATTATCCTTTTTTTCCCCTCCCTCTCTTCTTCTCTCTCTCTCCAAATGCTGAAATGTCAATTACATGCTTACAAGATGCAGACAACATAGGGAACTGAACACCAAGCAATATTGCATTAGTTAATAATATTAAAATGCTTTGTATTGTGAAATATTGCTTGTTAGAAACAGAAACAATTGGAGAAAGTTGGAGAAAATGCATACAGAATGTGTCTATTAGGAGAAATAAGCACAAAAATGCAGACACATTTCCATGGGGACCGATGAAGACGGTAGTGGGGAGGAAGAGAGAGGGGGGGGGGCACA